>APFE030200045.1:0-21188 GCA_000404065.3 Pinus taeda
AGGATAGCTCTTGTTTGGTTTGTTTGTCATTAGAGAGTCTTAGACTCCTAGGAAGGTTAGATTTGTCCGCAAGTATAACTCATTCCGTGTGACAGGAGCTACTGAGGTATGTACCTTACCTCAAGGAGGAGAAGGCCAAGATTCATAGATTCACCAGTGGGTTACCAATGGCATTCAAAGGTAGGATTGAGTTAGATGAACCTATATCCTTAGAGGAGGCCATTCGAAAACTAAATAATTGCTATGAACAATCAAAGCACAAGTCCTAGACTAAAGCATATTGGAAAGGTAATGCGAAGAACAAAGGAAAACGGGACAAGAAGTGAGTAAGACCACAATATTAAGGTAATAAAGAGAGTACTTCACCACCTATGAGATTCAATGCATCAGACAGAGGACATGGGCATTGATTTGAGGAGAAGAATAAGGAGATTGTGCAGTTTTGGACTTGTGGAGAAGATCATCGAAGGAGGCATTGTCCATAGTATCAGGGTGGTAGGCCTCAAATATATAGTGCACAGGATGCACAAACTGTTGGGGATGTTGGTTAGAGCATTCCTCTTATTTATGAAGCATTGGATAAAAAACAGGCCGACCATCAGGCATTTATCATTGAGATGGACGGTAAGCTTTGTGATCAAGTTATTTCTATTTTGATTGAACCTAGATCTAATTATAGCTATGTTAGTCCTAAATTGGTGGATAAGTGTGGTTTGAGTATGGAATTGCATGCAGAATCTTGGTTAGTGTAGTTGGATATAGATACCAAGAAGCGATTTCACCATTGGGTAAGAGATTGTGTATTTGATTTGAATGGTATGCCCACTGCAACACATTTGAATGTATTACTGTTGGGATCATACAATATTTTTTTGGGCATGGATTGGTTGTACCTTCATAAAACCGAGGTGGACATTCATGACAAATTTATTGAGTGCTTGGATGACAATGGGGAACCAAGAGCCTTCTAGGGAAAGAAGAAAGCCACATCAGTTAGGATGGTGACAACTATGCAAGAAAAGCATAGTTGTAGGAAAGGGTGTAAGTTATTTGCAGTGCACATTTCTAGTGATAAAGGTAAGGAAGTTGAGAATGCAAATGTTTTGAGCAGGTACCCACTTTTGCAGTAGTACACGGATGAATTTCTTGAGGACATTACAAAGTTACCACCTCACAGGGAAGTAAAATTTTGTATTGAGTTAGTTCTAAGGGTAGCTCCGGCATCAAAAGCACCTTATAAGATGAGCACACCTAAGTTTGTAGAGTTTAAGCTACAGTTGAAGGAAATATTGCACAAGGGATACATTAGGCCAAGTGTATCACCATGGGGCACACTAGTATTGTTTGTAAGAATAAAGATGGTACTCTTAGATTGTGCATTGACTACAAGTAGTTGAACAAAGCATCTATCGAGAATAGGTATCCATTACCGAGGATGGATGACTTGCTTAGTCAGCTAAAGGGAGAAGCAGTGTTCTCGAATATTGATCTGAGATTTGGATATCACTAGGTATGCATCAAAGAGGAAGACGTTTACAAGACAAATTTATAGCCCCAGTATTGGCATTATGAGTTTGTTGTAGTTCCATTTGGCTTAACTATTACTAAAACTACATTTATGTGCCTGATGAATAGCGTGTTGTGTATGTATTTGGATAAGTTTTTTATTGTGTTCATTGAAAACATATTGGTATATTCTAAAAATCAGGAAGAGCATACCGAGCATTTAGCAGTAATGTTGAGGTTGTTGAGAGAGCATTAGTTGTATGCTAAGCTCAACATGTGTAGTTTCTTTTACACTGAGGTACACTACTTGGGCATCTTGTCTCCAAGGAGGGAATTGCAGTAGATCCAGAAAAGATAAGGGCTATCATGGAGTGGGTAGCTCCTAAGAATGTAGATGAGGTGAGATCTTTCATGGGGTTGGAAGGCTATTATAGAAGGTTCATCAAGAACTTTTCACAAATTTCTAATCCTATCACATCACTACAGAAGAAAGGTAATAAGTTTGAATGGATAGAGGAGTGTGAGGCTAGTTTTGAGTAGCTCAAGTAGTTGTTGACACATGCACTAGTGTTAAATATTGTAGATTTAGAAAAATATTTTGTAGTATGTGTTGTCACCTACTGTAAAATGTGTTTTCAACTGCCCAAAGTACAAAAGAGAAGAAAATATCACAGTCATCCTCCAAGACACAAAAGGAATCAAATTCTAAATTAGACCACTTCCATTGTATAGTGCTTGGAATAAGATTTCCAACGGTATGTGGAAGTCCAAAATTGAAATTTTGGATTAGAAGATATGACTTGTTGAAGTTTAAGGGTTTTGTTGCCTTTGAAATGAAGGAGAAGAGAATATTAGAGGTCTCGCAAATCAAAGTTCCCACAAATTAGAGGTCCCGCAGTATCGGAGGTCCCACAAATCAGTGATCGACAGTCGATGGGTCCAGGCCATATCGCATATCAGCGATCAACATTTTCAAAGTGACAACATTAAAAAATTTGTGATCAGTGAATGTCGATAGTGTTAAATCATCGGGATTTTTCCCTCAGTGTTAAAGCGTCGGGGAGGGCCTAATGCAAATTAACGAAGGATTTTATTTAAAAACTAAAGCAGGATTGGGCCTTTTCTCTCTCCTCTAATGGGATGCGTGGCAACATAAGATTGGTTCCAATATGCCTCATGGTGAATGATGCCATCATGACGTGGTAGTACGGTGGACACATGCCAGGAAAATTTGACATTTTCAAGGGTCATAAGAGGCCAAAAAAGGGTGACATGTGTGACATGGGTGACACGAGGTGCCACATGGCAAAGGATGATGTCAAATCACAAATCGACGTTCACAGGTTGAGGTATGTTGTTGCATCAAAGTAAAACCTATGATTAAGGGGCTTCAATACAGGGGTTAGCACACGGTCACAAGAAGAGCCAAAGAACCCAGGGCTGGGGTTGAACACAAAGGGCTATCACCAATCAACGATCGGTGAAATATCACCACCCAAGTTAAATCCCTAATTTCAAAATGTTGATAAAGGGGCTCTGATATAAGAGCTGGCCCATGGTCAAGAGGGCCTTAGAACTAGGGGCGAAGAACAATTTACAAAGGAACGATATCCACCTGTAGTAGTCAAAACGCTTTAGCACCTTAAGGCTAAGAACCTGTTCACCACCCTTAGTCTTATGGAGAGAAATGGAGAAAGTTGCTAAGTAGGAGGAGCCCGTGACCACAGTTAATCAATGTTTTTTATTTTCTTTTAGAGTAAACGTCTAGATGAAGAAAAATATACAATATAATAGTATGGCTATATTACTAGGAATATAGCACTCCGATAATGAAAGGCAAGGAGTTATGTGATGGATGAGTCGGCAGTTGTGATTCCATGATACAACTAAGGCCATCGTAATTTATCGGTCCCAACTCTAAAAGGTGGGAATTCAAGTGCTTAAGGTGAAAATGATGGGAACCAACCGAGCAGCAGGAGAGGCACACCAAGGCAAAGACATTTCTTAATCAAGGACAATATCAAGAATGGCATAGTGATATTTTCGTCTTATCATCATTCAATTTTTCCTTTTTCTTTTATTCTGTAATTTTTGTGTATTTTCAAGAAAGGAATCAAATCCTTTGTGATCATTTTGGGAAGTAGGATTTTGAACACTGAGACAATTAGTCAATCGGACATCTAGCCTTTGGCTGAGATATTTTGTAACTGATAATTCAAATCTTTCCCTCTCCTTATAAATAGGGGGAAGAAAAACTTAATAGAGGTTCCAAAATTCTACACCCGAGAGGTCCAAATTCTGAGATTCGACTTTTGGTTCCAATTGCCTATTCATGAGGGATTTGAGTGATACATTGTTGAATGTAAATGGACTAGTGATTTGGACTCTTCAACAATTAATGAAACTATTCTACTAATTCATAGCAGAGAAATGAGCAGTATGTTTTCCTCTTTATATTTCATTTCATGTATGTTTATCTTCTACTAAAATTGTGTAATGAAGTTATTGGTTTCACTCTCTCATGGTTATAAGTATTCTACTGAGTAGTATTAGTCCCTGTGTTAATTAAAGATCTACTTATGCACATGTAATGAGCACATATTTACTTATGTTGATCAGTGACAAGTGTGTCCATGAGGTATAAAGTATGAAACCTTAATTCACTCTCCACAATTCCTATCATTCCGCCTCTTCAATCTTCCGTCCTTCTGCCGGAATATTGTTGCCTAGGATTTGGTATTGTTCCCAACCCCATGCATATAATTCATTCCTTTCTCTCCTCCTCTTCATTTTACTACAAATCCAATATTAAGCTGCATATTGTTGTGTGTCAGCCACTAGAACCAGACATTTCTCTTTGATATCGACCCGATTTACCCCCTGTGCATTTAGATCCATGTATTTTCTTGATTTTACCTTGATGAAGGACTATTAAACCGAGCCCCTTTCATTATCTTTTCCGACTACGTGACAATTGAAGTGCAGTAGGAAGCCCTACAAATAATACCCAAAAGCACTCCTCTATTTAAGATGTCGTAGGCATTGGTCTACACTAAACCCAGAGGATGTCTCTAGGAAGATTTCTATATCTCCTGAAGCACTTGTGCTATAGGTGCTAGAAAAAGTGACAACATATTTTTGGCGTCGTTGCTTGGGAATGAATCATAATATTTTTCCCTGGGTATGAAAAACTTTTACATTCCCTCTGTCAGGTGAGCAAGGGAGGTGTGGGTTGAATATCTCTCACCTTGGTGACTCCACTGTCTAAATTTAGCTATAAGCACCTTGGTTGCTCCACTATCTATATCTTTATTTGATCATCTTGGCTTTCAAGAGACCTCATACTCACTCTAATGCTAAACAACAAAGAACTTCCCGTACATCTGAACTTGGGATCACTCACATAAAGTGGTTTTAAAAATGGCCATTCCTGCATTCTTGGCCAACAAATTTGCCCCATTGGATTTTTCTTCTATTGTTGGTTGTCCCAATTGTGTCCCTTCATTTTATGAATGGAATACCTATTTTCCTACATTCAGTGGAAACACAGATAGAAGGTCGGACCAACACCTCAAGGACTTTCATGAATTCATGGAACAACAGGGTATTATTCTTGAAGATGTACAAATGAAATTGTTCATGTATTCTTTAGATGAGGATGCTAGAGTTTGGTATATAACAATATCTCATGGAAACATATCTTCCTTAAAGATATTTCACATAGCATTCAATCATTATTGCAAAAGATTATATCCATCGGATGTTCTCTTTGAAGAGTGTTGTCCATATTTCAATGATGAAAATATTTCTGAGGTTAATGATCCTTCTAAATATGTTTGTGACACTCTATTGCAAGAAGATATCGACTCACATCAAGAAGCATCGCCCGGTAATCAAGAAAGAAAAGAAGGAGACAACATCGAGTTGTAGACAAACCCTAAGAGGTCTTACTCTGCTAAATTGTATGATTCTCTTTATTATGATTCGCATGACTCTGATGGGGAGTTGAGCGATGCATAACCACGACTGTCTCAATTATGGGAAGATGCAAAAAAAGAGGAGGCCCACCAAGAGGTTAACAAAGAAGCCCCAATTCATGATTCACATCCTTCAAATGGAGAACAAGTTCAAGAAGTGAGTAATGAAGTTGATGAAGATTCTTTGATATATAATTCATATGATTCAGAGGAGGATGAGACTATTACATATGGTCAAAGGGATCTACTTACAAGAAAGTGTGGAGAAGGCTTCCAAGAACAATTGTTTCAAGAAGAGCTCAAAGTTGAAGGACCAAGCAATGTCTATGGTTTCTTGTTACAGAAAATATTCTTGTCAGGAATTGTCAGTATATTCTCCAGTCTATGACTTACAGTTTAGAAAGTGAAGACTCTATTGCATATTTCCAAGAGGGTTGGCATGTTGACAAATGGGTAGAAAAATATCAGCAACACTTTTTTCTTGAAAAACCTAAAGTTGAAGAGCTAAAAAATATTTATGGCTGCCCTAACAAAGAGGATGTTGGTCTATAGACTTTTCAATAATATAAGGTAGTTGCAAGTCTTTCTAGATATTTCTATAACATTTTAAATGAATGCATGACAACATTATTTGGTCAAAAACAGAGGTTGTTTGTGGAGTATGCATCAAGTTTTTTGTTTGAAGATTTTTCATGGGCATGCTTGTTGTAATTTTAAAATTTCAGTAGCATGGAGGCATTAGGTCCAACACCCAAATGCTAACCTAGTAACATTGGAGGGTTGACCTCACTTGGGTGAATTGATGCTCTATACATAAGTAGGAGTTGTATATAAATAAACTCACTAGCTGAGAATTTAATTTCCATTTGTTAGAATTTATATTTTTGTATTTCAGTTTGATGAAGAAATGACTCCCTACAAATAAACTTCCATTGGAGATTTTATGGTTTTATAAATTCATTATATTTTTTACTCCATGCCCAATGGTGAAGGTGACTGGTCTATAGGTTCTCAACACCTTGCCAGCAAGGCACTGTCCCCATTTGGAGCCAATGTTGTCACCTACTGCAGAATGTGTTTTCAGTTGCCCAAAGTGCAAAAGATTAGAAAAGTTTGCAGTCATATTACAAGTCATAGAAGGAATCAAAGTATACATAGGACCACCTCATTGGATAGTGCTCAGAATAAGAATTCCAACAGTATGTGGAAGTCCAAAAATGGACTTATGTATCAGAAGATATGGCATGTTGAAGTTTAAGGGTTTTGTTGCCTATGAAATGAAGGAGAAGAGAATATCAGAGCTCCCGCAATATTGGAGGTCCCGCAAATCGATGATTGGAAGTCGGAAGGTCTAGGCCATAATGCATATCAGTGATCTGCATTTTCAAAGTGACAACATCAAGAAAGTTGTGATTAGCGAATGCCAATAGTGTTAAATCATTGGGATTGTGCCTTTAGTGTTAAAGTGTTGGGGAAGGCCTAATGCAAATTAATGAAGGACTTTATTTTAAAAACCAAAGCAGGACCGAGTATTTTATCTCTCCTCCAACAAGATGGATGGAAATGTAATATTGGTTCTGATATGCCACATGGTGGATGTTGTCAACATGACATGGAAATATGGTTGACACGTGGTAGGCATATTCGGCATTTTCAAGGGTCATAAGAGGCCAAAATGGGTGACACGTGTCACCACTCACAAGTTGCCATGTAGAAAAGGATGACATTGGATCACAAATCAATGTTCTCAGGTTGAGGCATGTTGTTGCATCAAAGTAAAACCTCTGATTGAAATTCTCCAATTGAGAGGTTGTGATACAATGACTGACACACAGTCACAAGAAGAGCCAAGAAAACCAAGGGTTGGGGCTGAACACAAACAGTTATCGACGATCGGTGAAATATTGTATCACCCAAGTTAAATCCCCTATTTGAAAACACCAATAAAGGGGGTCTGGTATAAAGGTTGGCCCATGGTCAAGAGGTACTTAATGAACCAGGGGCAAGACAAGTTTACAAAGGAATGATAACACCTGAAAAGAGTCTAAATGCTTCAACACCTGGTCACCGCCCTCGGTCTTATGGAGAGAAATGCAGAAATGGGCTAAGCAGGAGGGGCCTAGGACCACAATTAATCATTGTTTTGAAATTATTTTAGAGTAAAAGTCTCGACGAAGCAAAAAATTTGATATAACGATATAACTATATCACTGGGAATATAACACTTCGATAGTGAAAGGCGGGGAGTTATGTGATGGATGAGTCAACAACTGTGATTCCATGACACCACTAAGTCCATCGCAATTGATCGATCCAAGCTCTAAAATGTGGGAATTCAAGTGGTTAAGGTGAAAGCGATGGGAACCAACAGAGAAACAAGAGAGGCACACCAAGGCAAAGACGTGGCCTGATCAGGGGAAATCTCAGGAACAGCATAGTGATATTTTCCTCTTATCATCATTCAATTTTTCATTTTTATTTTATTTTGTAATTTCTGTGTATTTTCAAGAAAGGAATCAAATCCTTTGTAATCATTTTGGGCAGCAGAATATCACATGCCAAGACAACTAGTCTATCAGACATCTAGCCTTCGATTGAGATATTTTGTAACTGTTAATTCAAAGCTCCCCATCTTCTTATAAATAGGGGGAAGAAACACTTAATAGAGGTTCCAAAATTCTGCACCCGAGGGGTCCAAATTCTGAGATTCCACTTTTGGTTCTAATTTCTTGTTCATGAGGGACTTGAGCGACACATTGTTGAATGTAAATGGACTAGTGATTTGGACTCTTCAAGGATTAATGAAACTATTCTATTGATTCCTATAAGAGAAATGAGCAGTATGTTTTCCTCTTTTTATTTCATTTCATGTATGTTTCTCTTCTACTGAAATTGTGTAATGAAGTTGTCAGTTTCACTCTCTCATGGTTATAGGTATGCTACTGAGTAGTATTAGTCCCCGTCTTAATTAAATATGTACTTATGTACCTATAATGAGCACAAATTTACTTATGTTGATAAGTGACAAGTGTGTCCATGAGGTATAGAGTATGAAATCTTAATTCGCACTCCACAATTCCTGTCATTCTACCTCTTTAATCTTCCATCCTTCTGCCAGAATATTGTTGCCTAGAATTATGTATTGTTCCCAGCCCTATGAATATGATTCCTTCCTTTCTCTCCTCCTCTTCATTTTACTACAACTCCAACATTAAGCTTCCTATTATTGTGTGTCAGCCACCAGAACTATGCATTTCTCTTTGAGATCGGCCTGATTTACCCCTTGTGCATTTAGATCCATGTATTTGCTTGAGTTTACTTTGATGAAGGACTATCAAACCAATCCCATTTCATTATTGTTTCCAACTACGTGATAATTGGAGTGCAACAGAAATCCCTACACATAATATCCAAAAGCACTCCTCTCTTTAAGATGTCCTAGGCACTAGTTTACAACCAACCTAGAGGTTGTCTCTAGGAAGCTTTCTATATCTCATGAAGCACTTATGCTACAAGTGCTAGAAAAAACAACAACAATATGCACAGATTCTTGCAAGAAAGGACTTGGTGGAGTCCTTATGTAGGATGGACAAGTGGTATCATTATGAGTCGTGGAAACTGAATGAGTATGAGAAGAACTATCCCACACATGATCTTGAATTGGTAGCGATCATACATGCATTGAAGATGTGGAGGCACTATCTTTTGGGTAGGAGGTTTATATTGATGAGTGATCACAGTGGTTTGCGATATCTATTTGACCAACCAAATCTAAATGGTAGGCAAGCTTGTTGGTTGAATATGATCAATGAGTTTGATTTCGAGATCAGATATATCAAAGGTAAACAGAACATAGTGGAATAAGCTCTTAGTAGAGGGGCACAGGTAAATCAGTTAGTAGTTATTTTCTCCTATGGGACAGACTTACATGATAGGATCTTGTAGGCAGGCCAACAGGATGTCAGGTATATGGATATTGTGAACAAGTTGCAACAGAGTACATGCACAGGTATAGGTGATAGTACAGGTACAAGTATATGTATAGCTATAGGTACAGGTACAAGTGCAGGTGCACAATATGTGGACTATTGTCTTACAACAAATGAATTGGTCAAATCTAGAGATGAGATATATGTGTCGAACAGTAGTGAGCTCAAGAATGTGATCTTGAGATAGTTTCATGCAAAACCATATTTGGGCCACTCAAGGTATTAGAAGACACTAACACCAATGAAGAGATTTTATTATTGGCTGAACCTAAAGAGGGATGTAGCAGATTTTGTGGCTAGGTGTTTTGATTGTCAACATGTGAAGGTAGAGTGTAAACATCCAGGAGGACTACTACAATTGATTTTGATTCCAAAATGGAAATGGGAGGTAATTTCAATGGAATTCATCATAGGTTTTCTGAATACAGTGAGACAACATGATTCCATAATGGTTGTTGTGGATAGGTTGACAAAGGTTTCATACTTCATCCCAGTGAACTCTGCATTCTCAACTAGCAATGTAGCACAAGTATTTATTAGATATGTGGTCAAATTGCATGGTGTTCCGAAGAAGATTGTGTCAGACAGGGATGCAAAGTTCACTTCCAAGTTTTGGAAAAAGTTGTTTGTAGGTTTGGGCATAGATTTTGCATTCAATACAACTTATTGTCCGCAGAATAATGGACATACAAAGAGGATCAACATGATATTGGAGGACATGTTGAGGTTGTATGTGATGCATCAACAGTGGAAGTGGCAGGGGTATCTTCCCTTAGATGAGTTTGCATACAAAAATAGTTATCAGGAGTCATTGAGGATGAGTCCTTTTGATGCATTGTATGGGCGAAGTTTCAATACTCCCATCAGTTGGATCGATCCAGTTAATAGGGTGTTCATTGGACTGGACATGTTTGCGAACATGGAACTAGAGATGCAGGTTATAAAGAAGAATCTATATGCATCACAAGATAGGTAGAAGAGCTATGTAGATCAGAATAGGTTGTTCAAGGAGTTTTAGGTTGGGGAACATGTGTACTTGTGCATCAAACCAAAGAATATCTCCTTACGGATTGGATCATGTGCCAAGATGGCACCACAGTCTTGTGGACCCTTCAACATTATTGAGAAGACTGGGCCAATAGCCTATTAACTTGCACTACCTCCTACAGTGAAATTCCATGCTATTTTTGATGTGTCATTGCTGAAGAAGTATGTTAAAGATGTTGATCATGTGATTGACTGGTCTATATTGCAGGTGGAACCAGATGGAGAATTCTAGTTGGAGCCTCATTGTATATTGCAGCAAAAGGTGCTCATGCTTCGGAACTGAGCAATAGAGCAAGTTAAAGTGCAATGGAAGCACTTTGGGCCCAATGAAGCTACATGGGAGATGACAGATTAGATGCGAGCTATGTATCCTTCCTTGTTTGCTGGTGGAGGCAAAGCAGTTTTGGGATGGTGTTTTGGTATGGTGTTTTGGTATATGTCTTGATATATGTTTTGGTATATGTTTGGTAATTTTGGTATATGTACATATATATATGGATGTAAATACCACCATGATATGGGTTATAAAGCTCCAATAAGTGGTATAGGTGTCATGTCATTATGATGTTAGTTTGTTATATGTTGGTTTCCTTCTCAGTAGGTTGATCATTGTAAATATTGCATCGAGCTAAGTTATAAAGCACCATCAGCAATATATTTTTTTTACAACAGTCTTGTGGTTATAGGTGTTTTTGAACACTGAGGATGGTGTTGCCCCAAGAGGGAGGGTTCTATAACAACCCTCGTGAAAATTCCATGTAACAAAAGTTAATAAAGGAAAAATAATAACCATGACTGATAGGACACTTATTCCAAGCTGAATGTTGGGAAATATATCCTAGTGTAGGTGTTCATTTGGTTTATTATGGCTAAGGAAATTGGCAAAGACAATCTAAGGCTTTGGAAAGGCAAAATGACATTTTTGGCACATTTATTTATTAAAATAATGGAAATTAGGAGAAAAGGGAGGTGAAAGGTCACATGTTGCATGTGAGAGGAAAATGAAGGAAAATAATGGAAAATAAAGAAAATAGAGGCTTCATTCATAAAAAAACTTATGAATATTAGTTGGTAACCTTTTCTCAGTTCAGTTTTGGAGCTCTCTCATTATTCTCTCTCTCTCTCTCTCATATTCTTGGAAACTTAGAGTTTTCTTGTAGCACTCTTGGAGGGTGTGGCATACTTGGATTTTTGGAGCAAGAAGGCAAAAAAAGAGCAAGAAAGTGGAAGAGGACATCGAGATCAACAACGAAAATGAGATTTGCTTGCAGGTACCAAGTTGCATGTATGTTTTCCTCACTAGTTTTGGCATGCATGGCATATGCATGTGGTTTGTTGATTGTGAACTGTCATGGGAATGGAGGATGGCCAAGATTGAAAGTGGATTGCCTAGCCTTGCCATTTCCTCGATAGCATGGAGATTATGGTTTATTTTCATTGGTTTGTTTTGGTTGGTTCTCATGTTTCCTTAGCTTGGTTTGAGTTACTAGTCTTGGAGCCTTGGTTGGACAAACGCTTTGGAGCCCTGTAACAACTTGGGTTGAGTTACTTGTCCCGTAGCCTTGGTTGGACAAACGCTTTGGAGCCCTTGGTGGGTTGAGTTACTAGTCCTGGAGCCTTGGTTGGACAAATGCTCTCGAGCCTATTAAAAGTTGTGAGTTGAGTTACTAGTCCTGGAGCTTTGGTTGGAAAAATACTCTAGATCCCTGTAAGGCTTGGATAGAGACTAATTTGATGATGGTTTTGTGATGTCCGACTGTGAGGTGGAATCACTGTTTGATGGGTTGAGGTGGATGACCTCCGGAAGCCATGGATGGTCTTGGATTGATGTGTTTTATGAGATCCTACATTCATGCCTGGAATATGGCACAGGGGTGAATGGATGAAGAGAGATTTGGCTCAAGCATTCTACGGTTGGGTGGAATGTGGAAGTCCCATCCCGGGTTTGGATTTTTCATCATCAATATGAGGTTATTTCTTCTTTTATCTCTATGAGTATTATATTGGTTTATATGTGGATCATATGGTTGTGATATCATCGGTATTTCTGTTGCTATTATGTTGGTTATGTATGTGTTTTATGACAGTAGCTATGTATGGCTCTCATCATCTTTTTACTTGTAAATGAATGAACAATGTATCTATGACTAATAGGTGAAATGGAAATTGATGTGTTGAGGCATCAATGCTACTTAGCGATTCTCAGCTAAGTATGAGACTTGTATGCTCAGATATGTTATTTACATCTGTAGATTACATATTCTTGATATGTTTGATGAAATCTCTGTCATGGCTAGTAGGGGTCTAGTCAAGGTCTCATTCAAGTGTTTGCATTTACACTACCATTTCCTTGTTATTTTATTGTTTTGAAGCTATGATTAAATTCTGGGTAGCGACCTGGGCTCTGGGCCTAAAAAAGTGGCCCAAATCCCGAAGACACTGGCACAACATTGACAAAAAGAGTCCTTAGATGCTAGCTTGCAGGCCTGTGAGAGCGTCTAGAGGTCCCTGGACGTTGGCATGCCCATAACATGAGAGCGTCCAAGAGTCAAGTAGTCCAAAAAGTCAGTGGAACCCAGGGGTTGGTTGGTAGAAAGGTTGGGTTGGTTCTCGAGGGTCCTAATGCTGATGTTGGATATTTGTATGGTGTGTTTCCGTTAGTTCCACTTCCTTAACATGAGTTAGGAGGTCAAATCATATCATAGTGGCCTCTCATCGCATGTTTACCCCAGTTGACAAGTTGTAGGTTGTAGAAACAATATGGCACAATGATGTATGTGATTGGACGACACTAACACCATCTGCATCGTTGAAAGTCACATTATGAATTGGACTTGTTGTTGGCAGCGTCATGATATTCTTTATGTATCTGATTCAACAATATATTCAAAGCAGATCAAACACCTACACATCATAAGCCCACTCTCGTCACCCTTCTAAAGAACAAGTTTCTTATTCTTAAATTTACAGTTTGGGGAATTTTCCATGTAATTGAATTGCTTTAAATGATGTGGAAGCTTTTCTTCAAGGAAGTGTAATAATCCTATGAAATTTTTATCATTATTTTTATGATTTTAAAAATATTTTTATTTTGATTATAATTTTTTTTATTGATTTTAAGAATATTTGAAAATCCAATACTAAAAATCAGATTACATTATATCCAAAAATATTAAAGAAATTTACAATTTATCTAAATTACATGGGAATCGCTTCCAAGAGTTGGGAAATCCGTTCCAATGGTTCATGTGCTCTCGGGAGCTTTGGAACTATATGATGGAACTATATGAGAGCGTTCCCTTCTCAGCAAGAGCTGCAATGGGAGCTTGGGAAAGTTCTGGGAGCTTTAAAGACATTTTTTTTTAGTTCCTACGTTCCATGGGGTTGGGGAATACAAAGCCTCTAGAGAACTGCCCACAAAACATGAGCCTACGTTGAAACCTTCGCAGGAAGAAAGGCTAAAGACATCCTTAACACCGATATCCTTAATTGAGAAACTAGAGCAATCTCTTGAAGGGTTAAGGAAGCGTGTGTCACCTCGATGTAAGGGATATCTCTGAGATGTCATGCTGATGAGTATTTCTTTTGTTGTTTATGTATATATATGGCAGAAGATTGTGTGTGCATATTGTATGTGGCAGTCAATGCTTAAACATTAGAGTTACTTTACTTTTTCTCTTAAGAATAACTAAAGAAACATATGTAAAACAGTTCCTTTGTATTTTTAAGCCAGATTGTTTCAAAAACTTGTCATGTGTCATAATGAACTTGACATTTTAATATTTTATATATCTAAAAGGAAGAGACTCAAGGAGAGAAAAACCCAAAGAATATATTTATATATTTCTTTTGTTGTTTATGTATATATATGGCAGAAGATTGTGTGTGCAAATTGTATGTGGTAGTCAATGCTTAAACATTAGAGTTACTTTACTTTTTCTCTTAAGGATAACTAGAGAAACATATGTAAAACAGTTCCTTTGTATTTTTAAGCCAAATTGTTTCAAAAACTTGTCATGTGTCATAATGAACTTGACATTTTAATATTTTATATATCTAAAAAGAAGAGACTCAAAGAGAGAAAAATCCAAAGAATATATTTATATATAAGAGAGATTATATATTTAATATTATTTTTGATTATTATATAAATTATATAATTAAATAAAACATTTTATATTTTTTAATATTTTTAATTTTTTTATTATATAATATTACCTCTCTCAATTAGGGTTTTTTTTTTTTTTTTTTTTTAAATTTTGTAGAAATTTTTAGCAGTTTCCAACATCCATATGCAAATTCCCAACTTTCCTCATGGAATATAACAATTTACCTGATTTTAGGGTTTTTTTCTTTGTTTTTTCCATGTTTGAGAATCGTTTGTGGATTCAATGTATTCTTTGACGAACCAGGATCAAAGTGCAATAATTCAAAAGGCGCGCAATTCAAGGCTCCTCAAAGTTGTAAATTTCTGAAAACCCACTTTTCAAACGAATCTAGTCTTGGTAACTCCGTTCTGGAAAGAAAAAAATTGAATACAGAAGCCGCCTGGACCCACATAGAATGACTCTGGTCATCAGCCAGCTTGGCCAGGAAAACTTTGAGGGCACCATTTTTCCTCCTCTGCGTGTCATTTGTTACAAGTTTGACGAACTTCATTGAAATCCATGTAACTTTCCACAAGAATTAGGTGAAGCTTTTGACATGTCTATTGGAAATTGTACTCGTGCGCGCTTTCTTCGCGGTCTCTTGGTTCGAACCCTCGCCATCTTCTTTGTGGCTTCCAAATGAAAAATATTGGGTTAGGTTGAATAGTGGTTGCATTGCAGTATAAGAGATTTACTAATCCATATGAAAGTTTATTTTTAGGTTTATTTGTGTATCTAGACTAGTGAGATTGGGTTAAACTTAAGAGTATAATAACATTTTATTTTGAGGTTTTTTTTCTAGCCAGAGTTGTGAGATTGGTTATGTTTATTTGTCTAGCCACAAATGTGAGATTAGGTTAGATTTAAGAGTATAATAACGTTTTTATTAATTCATTTTTTTAATAATAAGAAATGGGGTTTTTGTTAAATTATAAGAATTTGGTGTATCTAGGTTGCATGTTGTTGGATATACTCTTAGTATTATAGTAACATCAACGAAGATTCATCTAAATCTCTTTTAAACAAAACTACTTAATACATCTAAACTCAACTATTAGAATAATTATTGATTTCATTAGCATGGGAATTACTCAACTATTAGAATTATTATTGATTTCATTGACATGGGAATTACTGAGTCTTTTTCCCTTGATATGTTTTATAAAGGAATGATGTTATTGAGATAGGAAAATTTGGTTAAAATTAAAATTTGAATAATATATATGGGAAAGTAGAGAGCAAATGAGGAATTGATAAAGAGTGGTGGTAATATTATTTCAAATTGTAATTATGTGAATGTTTAATATATGTAAGATATTATAGTAAATCTCATTTATTAGAATGATAATAAACAATATGATTATTAAATTTATTAACATGGAAATTATTAAATCTTTTTCACTTTATATCTGTTATGAATGGGAAAATTTGGTTAGTTAGAAAAAAGATAAATATAACATTTAAAAGAATAAATAAGCTTTAAAAACATTCCATAAAATATATTTAAATATATGAATGTGTGTATTTGTTACATTTAAACAACTATAAGAAATATAGTTATGTTTTTCTGGTGGTTTTTTAGCTTTTTCTTATAAGAATATATGAAAGTCCAATAAAATATGTTATTTAAGATATTATTTATTTCTCAACCAATGAAATTAGTTTTACCATTTTCCTTTAAATTTTTGTTTTTTTTGTTTTCTTTAAACTAATTTATTTAGACATTTAGTTGCATCCATTACATTTCTTAATCATAGGTAACAAACAATAAATATATGTTGTAAAAAGATACGTAACTTTAAAATGGTTGGTGTCATGAAATGTATGTTGAAGCATAGGTAAGAAGAACATGTTATTTCAAGTGAATATTTTTTTGCAATATTTGTTTTGACATTAGTGTTTTTTTGGCCTATTTCACAATTAAAGTTGTAAATTATTTTTTAAATGGGATTTTAGGGAGCTTGTGTTTGAGATAGTAAGAACTTGATTTTCTGTGTGAGAGAGAGTGAGAAACCAATTTCTAGTAAATTATTGATCTCATTTATGTGATAAGTAAGGCATAATTACAATAAGAAAATAACATTTAGTTTAACACATTTTTTTTATGATTCCCAAAAACTAGAATTTCTAACCAAACCCTCGTAAATCTCAAAATTAGATATCAAAACCTCATTGAATCTCCCTTTTTACTGTCTCAACAACTACTAATGAGCAAAAATTATTATATCTTCAATGCATAAAAACGAAATTACATGAATGACTAGTCAAGGTAAGTTTAGTGAAATATTATATTAAGATATATTTCTAGAAACACATGATGGTTGATATTGCTAGATGTGTTTGCATAGTAGTTTCCAAAATTGATTACCAAAACCTATTGTAGTTCCATAATGAAAATAGTTTTTTTTTTGTATTCAACAATCTCAAAATTCTTCTACTCAATGGTCTTCTTAAAAAAATATCATTATCTTGTATTTATCCCTACACCATAGGGAGACTAGCCTTTTTCAAGCCATTATAACATACATGCAATTTTTTATACTTATATTCCAAGATAATGCAATGTGCATTTGTTCATTTTAAACATTGATAAAACTTAGAAACTTAGACACACTTTTGATGTGGAAGCATTAAAGGTTATGATTTTTTCACTAAAAATCATACTTAATGAATTCTTTAAAAGAGAACATAATGTAATATTACTCTTAATATAAGAATACCTAATATTATCCATATTGGTTTTGATCCAGGTGGATATTGGTGGTCACCTGCCTATTCCACTTGGACCCTTCAATGTTGTCTCCTTTCAATTTCCTATATTCTAGCACAATTTCTTATTTCGACAATTTTATATTTTTGGCAATTTTTGAGGTCGTGAACTTTCGAAGTCATTTTGAGGTCCTAAACGACATTTTTTGGGGAAACGAGCAAACTTGTAGCTTTCAACAAGGTTTACAGTCAGAAGTTGTTGTCCTTGGAGACCTCTCTAACAAGATATCATGGGTACCAAATGAAGATCGTAAGCCAAAGTTACAACTGGAAGTTGACGTTCCAACTACCCCAGTGGGGCCCACAAGCATTTAGCTTTCATCTCCTAGGATTGAGATTTTAGATGTTTAAGGTTTCCCATTATTTCTTGATGAAAAAAAGGTCCGTGAGTCTCATTATAACTCAGTTCTGAAGGCATGTAGCCGTCACATCTCTTCTCAGAGATAAGCTACCATCGCCCAAGCTAGTTTGTTTCTTTTCTGCATGTAAATAGTTTTCAACAGTTCCTATAAATTAATTGAATTCCTGTGTCACCGTATCTCTATATTTTTGTTTAATTATATTTTTAATTTCATTCCTTCATAAATCCAAATCAATGGTGCTAGAGTGGTCTATTCCTTCTCTATTTTTTTGTGCATGTACCCAACGAGGTCGGGGTATAAGGAGTTGGAACTTGAACCGGTTGAACCCTTGAAAGGCCGACCTTATCGACCTTGACAACCTACCATGGTGAAAGAGATGAAAGAGGAGGGAGTAGAAGATCCTTCCAAAATGTTTCTCGAAGAGGCCCTCAAGTGACAAAGGAATGGGATGATGGACAATTTTTCCTAGATCCTTCAGTGGGCATCAACGGATGCAGCATCTTCATCCAACAATCACTTTGGAGGCATCACCACCTTTAATGTATAATTTAACTTTGAAATTCTTATATTTGAAGGCCAGATAGATGTAGATTCCCTAGTTAGATGGTTAAATCTACTGGAAGGATATTTTTCGGTCCATAATTTTTCCGACAGGGAAAGCATTACTTTTTCACTCCTCAAAGTTATCCTCCATGTCAAGGACTAGTGGGAAACTTACTATGAGCAACGGGACAAGGAGGAACCCTGAATAATTTCAACCACACCCTCTTGGAATTATTTCTGAGATGTTGTTAAGGAATAATATTACCATGTTGGGAGCTATGAAGATAAGTACATAAAGTGGACCATAGTATGACAGGAAAGGGACCAAGACATGTCAGAGTTCATGAATATTTTCCATACCCTACGCATGAAGTTGGGTATAAAATATTTTGAGCAACATCTGATACTTGAGTAACGTGACTATCTACAAATATACATCTAGGCAGAAATCGAGTTCCTATACATCCCCTTGCTTGGTGTAGTGTATTGATATGTTGTCAAGAGTCAAGTGGAAATTTAAGTAGAATAAGTGAGACTTTGGATCTGCGAATCTGAAGCAGGGAAAAGGAATGTCCAAATCATAGAACAAAGCACTGGGCCTATGTAGAGTGACCCGGGACAACCCATTGAAGCCACAAGTAAAGAATAACACCACGAAGATGAAGAAGGACATAGGAAAGTGGCATGAGTTCCACAAGAGCCCCACGAACAACACAAATGAGTGTCATGCCAAGCAGTCATTGTTGTCCGAGCTAAAATATTTAGAGTCAAATGCATGTTCTGACTCTGAGCCAAAACCTAACAAGGGGAGCAACAAGGGAAGAAAATTATTGATGTAGGACCTAGTGCCATCGTTACCACCACCAAAGTCCAAAAGATTGAGCCCGAAGATCTAGAGGAGGAGGAGCATCTTGTAACGAACCTCCTTAGCCCACCTAGGGAAATAGCCTTTAGACCCCATAAAATTTAAAATTTTTATATCAGTTGCGGTTAAATTTCACAGTTGTCACTAGTTCAATGAATCAAGGATCGTAACTACTATGAGAGATCCAGGTGATGAGTCACATACTAGGTGTAATATCCCATGCTCTCTTAATATGCAACCCTTACCATAACTTTTGTGTCTTCATGCAATATTCCAAGTAACAACAATAGCACATTTCTTGCTAGCATGTGCTTGCAAAGTTACTATTGTTTAACATTCACATGCAAGATTACCTACACTATTCCCTAACCAGTAGAACATTTAGATCGAGTTGTCAGAGGTTATAATTAAGATTAACTCTTAAGGACAATCATAACATACAACCATTAAACTCTTTGACAACACCCTCATTAATATGTATTAGAATATTACTGTGAGTCTGTTGTGACTAATTGATATAGCTCATGCAAGGCATCGACAATAATACCTCATTATACAACTAGCAACATTACTCCATAATTGTTTGCAGGCACCAAAGTCTTAAGGTATAAATAATATCAGATAAGTTAGAGACACTCTGTTTTCCTTGAGCGCCTTTAATGAGGTCGAAGATTGGATTCAACAACTACTTCATTGCTATTTGAAGTGAAATAATTAGTTATATGCATACATTCATTGACTACACAACTTCTATACTCCTGAGCTGAACGATTTAACCATTCTAACAATAGGAAATAAATATAAAGATAGGAAATCAACCATCAGCATATATGAGCTAAATGATTTGACTTCATAACAAGTATGGATAAATATAAACACCATACCATGCAAGTGAATCTCATCAAAATAGAGGAAAACAACATTAAATCTATTAATACTTAAGCATATATAATTCATTCAATTATTCTCAGAACTAAGAGACCTCCTCATAGGAAAATTGGAACAGTAATAGAGAGAGAGTAAGAGTCAACATACAAATATTCCATGCAAATAACACCAACTAAATCTCACTTGGAGGGAGGAGCACCACCACCTAGCCATGAATGATCTCTGATTCCCCTCGAGCCGAAGATCTTGCCAAGGATAAACTGTCCTCAATTGATCGATGCAATGGGTATTTAATACCCTGTTTCATGATTTAGTTACCATTAGCAGTGCCCCACTTTATGGATTTTTTCCATTTGCCTAGGTCTTATCCGGAAAAGATCGTCTTTATCTCCCATGACGATTTTCCACATAAAAGCTTACCTTTATCTCTCGCAAAGCTTTTATGTCCGATGGATCATTATCTCCCATCCATTCGATGGATATCCAATCCATCCAAGCTTATCTAGAATCACATCTAGAAGCTTATCATGAAAGATTCATCTCTATTACATTCCTCATGGGATTTGGCAAGTATCTCCTTTCTCTTGGTGCTCCACCCTCCAAGTGATTTATTTTATTAATTTATTTAAAAACACATTTTCTTTTCATATTACATATCACCTAGCTTTCCTCAGCTTAGGTTTACAACATTTAACACACAAGGGAGGATATCACACCTAGCTTTAACTTCGTTTAGGTTTACCATAATGTAGTACACAAGGGAGGGGTGTTACATACTCTCGCCCTTAAATTTTACACCATCCTCGGTGTACCACTGCATCATGTCCTCATTCATAGGTAGCTAGTTTCTAATCAACAACTCTCATGGCTCTACCATCTGATGCAATTTTTCCGATGTACATCTGTCACAAGGAGTGCTCTCAACATCTATCCTTTCATAAATACATCGGTCTCAAGGAGTGCTCCCAACATCTCTCCTTCCATAACTACCTGTCACACATTTTTTTTCAAACCATTTGTGAGAATTTATCAATGCAAAGTTTAACTATGATAAATATCATAATCTGTTACTTAATAGTATTAAAGCAACTATT
>APFE030200045.1:30035-47709 GCA_000404065.3 Pinus taeda
TATGTACATGAAAATGAGTTTATAAAGCTGAGCATGGGAATGCCCGCCTCAGCTAGATCATGAAAAAATGTTATCATATAATGTATTGTATTGTATCTTATTACAGGTCACCTCCCAGCTCAGAAAAGCTTCAGATCCTCATAGTAAAGCATTTCATCCAACATCAAAAACGATTAACGACCTCATGCTTTAGGGGGCAACTGTTATAGATATTTTTGGGCAATTCAACCCCAATCAAAAATTTCCATAAACTAAGGACTCTTAAGTCCCTAAAAGGGTTGCCTCACTGCCTAAAGGAACAAGGTCAACTGATTACATCATCTCCTAGAAGTTTTCCACTGATAACTGCTCATAAATGGTCAAAACTGGACCATACTGAAAGCTCCATGCAGGGGGTGCGATGCATATCACCTTCCCAAAGTACAAGGTGCGATGCATACCATTTTTCTCCTTTGTAGGGTGTGATGGTCGGGAATGGACAAATGGTAGGGACCAAAATGCGAGGTGGAAGATCATGGAATCTTCTAGAAGCTTCCCCTCTGACACTTGCCACTCCATTTTCGACCATGGATGAGTAAGAGATCTTCATTCTCCAAGTGGAAGGAGGAACTATCAGAGAGAAGACACTAATCAAGATCCCAAAAGATGACTCACCTCTCTGTAATCATCTATATGTGGATCCCTCATCACAGAGATCCTGGAGGCTGGAATTTTATAATCTATAGAGAAGTTTTGTTAGTATTCTTGTGTACATTCACAGTGTTGGGTAATTTTGCTTTGCTTGAGGTGAAAGAAGGGCTTCTTAGCTGGAGGATGATGCTGGGTCAGAGCTGCTCATGGTTGTAATCCTCTTGCTACTTTTATCTGAATAAAGCTATTCTTGTTTCCTTCCATATCTTGGTGTATTTGTTTATATGTGCTTGTATATGGTTAATGTACATCTGATCCTACATTATTTGTGAATTTAGATCCTTGTTTCTTGCATAGTAGTATGTTGTTGTTATTCTACAGGTCCTTTTTGAAGCTGAGGAGACAAAGGGCGAGCAGGAAAACTCTATCAAGAAGGAGAGGGAATCGAGCGCAAGACTCAGGTTGGCCCTCTTGGCTCTCCTCTCATCTATTTTCATAAAAGGAATCAACAGTAGACTTTGATTGTTTGTTTCTAAGATAGCCACACATCTTAGTGGGAATAGTAGCATCCATGTGGACAATATTCCCGTATAACACTTAGGTGCTTGGAATACCTCTTCTTCTAGTAGCTTAAATTCTGCACACTTAAGGATCATGGTATCATATTTGTCTGCTTCTGAAATGTCATCTTCAGCCTCTTCTTCATAAATAACTCTTTGTGGTACAATAGTAATCCTGTTACTATCATCTCTTGAACTCCTTTCTTGTTCGACACTCCCATACTGTCAATTCAACACCATTTCATCTTTCTGAGACATTCTGATCTCACCCTTCATTAATTCAATTTGATCTTCAAAATCAGCTCCTTGTTTCAAATTGACTTCGCATTGTCTTGTTCCTGCATATAAATCTTCATCATATTCAAGCAATTCATTAAACACAAATACATTACCTTGCTTCCTCATTATGCCAACAGCTTTGACAACTTCTTTTCCATATTTGTCTTCCGTGACAACTTCTTCATTCTCATTCAATTCTGGTCGTATAGTTTGATCACTTATTCTTTGATTTTCTTGCCTCCTCTTCAAAAGACTTGACTCATGCCACAAATCTATCATCTCATTTCGAATTTCTCCCAAGAGTTCTACACAATCTTTACTATCTTCATTGTCTGCAACATTTGTTTTTAGTGCTTCTTTACTCTGGCTTTCTTCAAGGTCAATAATCTTCAATAACTATTTAACATCTACAAAGTCTTCTATATCAACCTTCACTAGTTGTTCTCCTTTGGCTTTAGCCTTCAACAGTTGTCTAGTATCTGCATAATTTACTACAGTTATGTTTAATAGCTGTTGTTCCCTCTGCATCACAAGATTATGTGAATTCCCTTCTTCTAACTTCTGAAAATTCATATCTTTGCTTTTCATTTCACTTATGACAACACTAAACAGTTGCCTTACCTCAGTGTATCTTGCATTTACACACAAAAGATTAGTTTCAAAACTATGAGATACCAAGGTCTTCATAAGATTCTCCATTTTCTTTGTATCAGCTTCATCAGTTTTCCTGAGAAAACTCTTTGTTCCATATTGATATGAATAAATCTCTCCCTTTCCAAACATTCCTTTGTTACCAATAATTCCTTTGCCAACCTCCTTTTGACTTATCCTTTGGATTTCATCTGACTGGACATCTTCCTTCACTTGACTGTAACTTTTCTCTTTATTCTTCATATGACTGTGAGTAGTCATCTCTTCACCTATTACTATAAAAGTCTCCAATAACTACTTGTCTTTCCTCAAGTCTATATGACCTGCAAACATACAACAATCATCAATTTTAAAAACACAATACCTTCCATCCTCTTTTGATGCTTCAAGAACCAATCTTCCATCATAGATCTTCTGGACTTCAACAAATCCTCTTTATTGTGATTCCATTTCTTTGAGTCTCTCCTTCCCTAACAAATCAATATGAATTTGTTTAATTTCCCTAAACTCCTTCATCAGTTTTCCATTCCACCTCTGTTGCAATAGCTTCCACTTGACTCTTTTCTTCGTTCTCCATCTATATTTTCGATCCTCACTTGTATTTCTTTGTACTTCCAAACTAGTCTTTTGTTCTTGATTCTGCTTCCAGTTGCTATACTCCTGCAATCTAATGCCTTCCTCAAATTCACTCTCATGTTTTTGATCATCTCTTTTAAATTGTTGGTTTCTTCCATATTTATCTTGCTGAATTAATACTTCTATTTCCTTCATGTCTTTGAGGACATAACTTCCTTGTTGTTCCTAATCTTCTATTTCAACTTCAAATAATCTCTACTCAATTTCTATGATTTCAGCATCATATTTATTAATGTTGTCTTCCATACCTGTAGTCACATCATTAACTGAAGAGTCTGAACATTTACTTAACTCTATAAATGTTAGAGGCATTTCATCCTTAGTAACCATTTCCTTTTCTTTATCAGGTTCTGAAAGCTTCATTTCTCCTTCAGGTTCCTTGAGCAATCTTTCCAAGAATTCTATTTTCATGTGAAATCTCTCCAATAGTTCATCACAACTTCCATTCTTAGCTTTATTCTTTTCCTGGCAATCCTCCTGAGTTATCCTGTTTTTTGCACTATCATATTGGAAAGTTCTTTCATCAATTTCATTAAACAAATTCATTTTTTTACCTTCTTGTAATATCACTATGGCATTTTCTTTAGACTTATAGTCCATATTAGCTTCATCTGACTGTTTTACACCAAATAGAATTTCATCTATGAACTTTCTCTGCTGCAATAAATCAGCACCTTCTTCCTCTAAAAGGCATTCTCCATCATACTTCACCTCAAGAGCTTCATTCCTATTTGTGACAGTTTCACCATACTATCCATCATTCTCTATATGTCTTGCAAACATACACAAACTATGAGAATAAAAGTCACAAGGCTTCATTGCCTCATCTTCTTCCTTTGTCATCATATCTTCTAATTATTCTGAATTATGCCACTTTACTTATTCTTGTTGCACCCTTCTCTACAACTTATGTCACTTCACTGGCTTCCTCTTCAAGACCCAATCTTGTCTTTGGTTTTCCTCTAGTAGCATTAATAACGCATTGAGCTCTTCTCTTATCTTAACCATTTCCTTGTCAAGCTCTGCTTGACTCATCCATTCCCTATGGATTGTTTGAGCACTCTTCTTCTCAATCTTGTAGCCTTCTTCTAAACCTTCCATATGACTTTCCATAGCTATCTTCTCTTCTATGGGAGCTCTACACTTGAAACCAATCAAATTCCTTCTAAGTGATCTTCTCACCAAGCTTCTCCTCTGCCTGGTCTCCAAGTCCTCTTTCCTTAGAACTTGCACTGAGCAATATTTCTCTCTCTCTCTGGTTGCTCCACTCACTACTCTTAAGGACTCCTCCATCCCTACCTATTTCAAGCCTCAGCTGGAATAAGGTTCTGCTACAATCTCTAAGAACTTCCCAAAATTTCTTTTACAGTCTCACTGCTGTAATCTAGTGCCAAACTTTCATTTATTCAACTACTGCTAATTTCATACCTTCTGTATCATAAATCATCCTTCTCATAGGAAATTTTCTTCCTTTCCCCTGCTCTGATACCAAAATGATGCAACCCTAAGGCTGCCATATGCTAAACACCTTATCAAGACTTAATTTCCCCATTAATGCCCACTTATAAGGTTTGATATACGCGCATGCATATATCGGAAGTGTTCTTTGCCATTCAACCCCATGACCATACCCTTTTTATACAATACACAAAAATATGGGTTATACACGGGAAAACCCACACTGGCACATTTAGCTGGACTTCAAATGTATTATACCTCCATTTATAACCCTATCGGGTCCATTCATCACCCCTTATCTTTGGTCTATCGCGATATCGTTATCGTAATGATCGCAAACATATATATATCGGGATATATGAATATCCAGGGATACACAGAAATCTCGACTGAAAGCCTTAAGACTAGATTTCAAAATTTATACACCCACAATCTAAATATTATCGGGTTCACTCCTTTCTTCATTCCTTTCGACTACTTCGATCTCTGCTTTCCCTGATCTCTGATCTCCGATTGGTTGATCTCCACCGTCCATTCTACTCTCCAATCCGACGACTATTGGTGCATCATTGATCAGCCCATCGGCGTATCGCTATTTTGTCTCCCCATTGTCATTTGGCTAACCCGATGCACGATTTTTTATTAGAGCTTAACAGTATATTTGAACTTGATCCAACGGCTATGAATTAATCGCATATTGCTATGTTTATATTATAAAGGCCCACTCCTTTGTAAAACAACCCGCCGATATGATACTAATGCTTTGTGTTCCGCTTTGGTCTGGACCATTGATCGTTCAGATCTAATAGCTCCTATGCTTTCTCATCCATTTCCTTTTTAATTTAGTCTCGCTCACCTCCAATGTTATTATATGTTAAAACGCAGGTTTTGACACCAAACTTCTATCTATACAAACACGACAGCTCTATATAACATTCTCTCATGCATCAATGGATTGCCATTGATCCCTAAGTGATCGAAGCTCGATCAATACACGTATAAACAGAATTTAAATGTTTAAGGCATAACATGACTAGAAAACACATAAATACATAATCCCTCTGTCTTTCTCTCCTCTCTGTGTTCATCGAATTCCGCACAGGTGCATACATTAAATAGAATCACTAATTCAAATAGAAATCATCATTGCATGTTAAATCACACCATCCACACTTAGAATTAACTCTCTACATACACATAAATACATATTTGAGGCTCTCCAACTCTCTCTAGCCTGTTTCTTTTAATTGGAGCCTCTGGTTTTTCTCCTCTAACCGTAGGCTTATAGTTCCATCTTCAATCCTCTCGAATCCTCTCTCTCTTCTCAGAAAAGACAGGAAAATACATATATGCTCTGTCTAATAGTTCTCCTTCCACAAATGAAGGAATTCACTGTATTTGAAGAACTAAATCCTACCCTAGCTAATCATTCCAACTACTTGGCTTGATCTCCATGCAGGGAGGATCACTTGCCAATTATTCCCAATTCTGTTCAGAATTAGGCAATTGTTAACTACTTACATTTATTTGAAATTAATACAAATTAACCAACCAATTCTTCTTCCAAACTTTCATTAGCCACAACATGTGACCACACCATCACATTGTTGGTTAGGCCTAGATGCTCCTGCATCAGCATGTTTGTGATGATATAATGATTCTACCCATCATAAATCTCTAATATGCATATCATGGATCTTAAATAAGACCTGTAGAAAAGTTGTGATAAATTGGATTTGTATAGAATACCACCTTAGTATAAAAATATGGAAAAGAAAGAATTAAATATTACACTTTAATGGTGTATCTTGAAGTTTTTGATTTTAATTTGAGAAGAAACCTTATCCTTCATTTCGTTCCTCCAAATATATTCCTTCTCCTATGGATCTTTCTACGAATGGTTAGTAGATGGGGTGGTTCATACTGCACCACAAGTGGGAATGACTGAAATAATTTACCAAGAAATATTTCTATATATTAACAAGTAAATGATACTCTTAAGACATTATGTGTAGTGGTTTGAGGCATTTTTCTTGGAGATTGATGCCTAGAATCTTCCTTTATGTCCTAAGGCTCGATTTTCCTCCCATGACCATATTTATTACCCAACTACCTCTAATTAATTCTCAAAACCTTATATTCATGTCAATTTTGCAACTAAATGGGAAAATATCCCACAGAGATATCATATATGGTGTTATAAGGACTTAATGATGGGTCTTGACCCTTGGACACTACATTTTAGGCCTCCTACACAAGTTTCATCACTTGAACTTGCTTTAAGTCTTCAGATCAATACCTACTCCAAAAGCATTAACGGTGCCAATATGACCACTGAGATGCAAAGAATACATTTTTGAGGTCATATGTGTGAGTTCAAGGTGCTTTTCTTGGCCATCCATGAATGAAATCCTCCTTAAGTACCTAAAGCAAAGGTTTCTACACACCACCATTTTGAAGAACCCTTCACCCATAACTTCTACTCAGAAAATTTATTGGTAAACATAACTCTACCACGTTGTATTTAGTCAATGTACCTATGACATATGTACATATATGGGATATTAAATAATCCCCATGATTTCACTAGATATTGATAAATATATGGAAAAATCATTTTGTTGAACCCTACTTCCAATACATTTTTCGAGTGAAAACAAACCCCTATTTCTATTAGATACCCCTTTTTATACCCCTCAATACCTATAAACCCCCCCTTAAACAAAATTCCCCCAAATAACTGTAATAGATTGACATTACTAATCATAATTTTCCTCCTTTATGAACAAACGTGGTAAAATATTGGGCAACAAACCCTCATAAAGTCCACTTGGATGTCTAATATATCCTTTGAAGGTCATATTTTTTTCTTATGCTAAATTTCCTATAATATTTTTCATGCCCTAAGACTTGGATTTTTTCCCTTAACTAGGTTTGAGACACTAAGGCCCATACTTAGTTCTAAGAACTTCATAATACCATCAACATCCCCACTTGAATGGCAAGCATATGCTTAAGAGATCATGTTTAAGGTGTCATTATTGAACCTTGATTGATAGATGATTCATTGGTGTAAGGTAATACAAGATCATCCAAGTCAAATACATTTGATTAGACCTAGGGGTCATCCATTTGCTAATGGAGTTGGCTCCCTAATTGTTAATTGTTTGTAATTTTTTATCTTTTTAGGGAATTCAACAAATATTGTGATATTGATGTAATTGGTGTGTCTCATTTCTTCTTCTAAGAAGATATGTTAGGATGTTGAGTGAGTTAGAGATATTTTAGAGTCAGTTAGATATTTTGAGGGAAATGTGGATCTAGAGGATCTAGAGATAGACTTATTAGTTGAGTATATTATGAATTGAAACTAATTTTAGTTTAGAATCCCTTTGTATAATTGTAAGTCAAGAAGGAATTTGAGAGAGATTCATCAAAGGGATAGTAGGGGAGAATAGGAATATTTCGAGGTTTGATAATGCCGCGAAGCTGAGAAGGGCCAATTCAATGTAAATTTGGATAGGAGAGGCCTTCGCTAAATTTTTTACAGAACCTAAATTAATAGAATAATTCTTATGTTTTAATCCTTGCACACTATGTGGAATCGAGACTTTATATTATATTTATAAGAATAATCATTTTGTTTGTAACAAGTGAGAACAATACAAAACTCATTGGATGTAGTAGAGCTCAGGAGGGAGTGCACTTAGGAATGCAGTGCTGGATTCAATACAAAGGAGTTCAAGAAGAGGTGTTGCAAGGGTGTTAAGCCTATAGCAGAACGATGTTTCCCTTTAAATCGGAGTGCACAGTGGAAGTGTGATGTTCCAACAGAGTTTGTGAAGGATTTGGTAGAGGAGTGTTGTTAAAATTTAATTCTGGTGTTAAATCTTGCAAACACAAGAACAATAATAGAGCGGAAAGGGGTTAAAGACTCAATCTATTTCTAGCCTATAGGAGTTCATTAAATAACAAAGTTTGGGAGAAAAAAAGAAAATTTCGTTGAAGAATATGTGTCTCATTCATCTTTATTAGGTTTATCCCACTTACTTATAAGGTCTCGTTTTTTAAAATATTTCTCACCAGTAGATTTGTTGTCAAACCACTTCTTAATCATCCACTAGTTAGTAGCAAAATTTTGACAGGATTTGTCCCTCTCTTCCTCAAGTTTTAATAGCACATTGATTCTCTTTTGCAAGGTGGGGTAGGACTAGCCATTATATTCTTGAGACAAATGCAGGGAAGGTAGGAACATGTTAGGTGGTAGTATAGATTCTCTCCCATATACCAAGAAATAAGGTGAGGTTCCTAGAGCAACTACGGTTGTGACTTGATCTTCCCATAGAGCATTGGATAGGGAATTATGCAACTTTCTCTATTGATCAATTAGGGTTAGATTTAGAATATAAACAACATTTTTGTTGCTAGACTTAATGAATCCATTGCCTTTTAAGTAATAATTAGCAGAGTGACATAGTACAATTATCTTATTTAATAAATATTCAGGTAATACAAGAGATGAAAAGTAAGTGGCATTATCAAAAACCAAAGAATGAGGAGCACCAAATTTCATTATGATGTATCATTCCATGAATAGAAGACAACTTGCTCACTAATTGTAGTGAATGGTACAACATCAGTCTACCAAGTGAAATAGTCCATGATTTTCAAGATGTATTGGTTTGTTTATATGAATGAGTATAATATTCGCTAACCACATCCAATCCCCATTATTGAAAGGGGAATATAATGCATTTCCTAGAATAAGCATGAGAATATTTGAAGAAAGAATTCCTTGTCAAAGTTCAAATTATATAGGGAAGGAGCATGTGTTATAGCTTCTTTGATTCTACAAAGACATCCTTTTCTATATAAATCCATTTAAACTATAAATCATTCTTTTATCTTCTATTGCAAAATTTTAACAATTTGTGTAAAGTCTAAAATGGACCTATGAATGAAATTAATCTTCTCAAGGATCTTTGATTATTTCAAGATCAAATGAGATTCATTTCTTAGATATCACATGTCATAGAATAATACCTTAGTCCATTAAAAAAATATTCTTTATTTGGTTTAATGATATTCTATATTTTTTGCACCTTTTGAATATTTGCTTCAAGTGATGTGGATGATCTTACCTATGTTTAGATAAATAGTCATGTCATCTACGTAGACAACCACACTATTTCTTAGGATACCCCTAAATTATATATCCACTACATGTTAAAAGGTAAGAACATCATTAATTAACCCGAATGGCATCCCCCTGTAAGTGAAAGTACCCCATTTCATGCAGAATGTAATTTTGAGTTCATCTTCCTAGAAAAGAAAGACTCGATTGTATTTAGAGAATCCATCTAACAAAGACAGAATTTTAGGTCTTGATACTTGTTATAGAATCTACTCCATTAGAGGCATTGGATAATTATCCTTGTTGGATAATTTATTAAGAGTCTTGAAATCTATGCACAATCTAATCTCCCCTAATTTTTTTCTTACTAGTACAAGGTTTGAGACCCAAGTAAAATGCCTTACTTTGAATATGATATTGGCATTATCATCTTCTTGAGGTCTTTCTATATCATTGGTTCCAATGTGGGATGAACTTGGCACAACTTTTGCTAAAATAGTTTGACACCCTCCTTGATAGGACTGACATGTTAAACAATATGGGTTTCATAGGTTTTGAAGTCATCGTATGTCAGGAAAAAACATCTTTATACTAAGTGAATAGTTGCACATACATCTTCTTTTAGCTGGTCAGAAGTAAGTACCCAGGTGGATGATATTCAATTCCACCTTAGTTCCCAAATTTACTAATTTTTGCTTCAATGTAACACTGTGAGTCTTGCATTTAATAGATTACCATAATTTTTATTGTAGATCAAAGTATTTTTCAAGTGAAATCACCCCTTTAGGGATGGGGTTACCCCTATCCTTTTGTTGTTTCTATGCATCATTCTTTTCATCATCAATGATTCCATCCTTAAACATGTTCATCATCATTAAACACTTTTTATTTAGTGATGTTGTCTAGTACAACAAGTTTAAAACTAATTCAAAAGAAAAATTGTGACGCAATGGAGGAAATCTAGTAGTAGCATTTTCCAATGTGTTAGAAATAGCATTCATATATTGATGAATGGATGTAATATTAAATTATTTGAAAGAATAAATTAACCTCCATACCTCTTGATGATATTTTTCTAGATTCAGAGACAAAAAATAAATAGTATTTTGTACATATCATATGATTATGTTTGAATCACCCAGAACTCACAATCACTACACCTTGAGGTAAATTTCCTTTTTCAGCCCAAATGAGAGCCCTTCATATTGTGTTGTGTTGTTGGTACACTTGAATTATTAGGGTTTTCATTTTGTGAGTATTGATCAAAATACACAGTGCACCATCTACATCCTAAAACTTAGAGCCATCAAAATACAAAGTCTAGATGTTAGCATCAATTCTAATCTAGTCAAATTATAACTATTTACATCTGTCTTAATAAAGCCATCATTATTTACATATAATTCACAAAATTCATTATCACTAGCCTGCAAACATTGAAGGAGATCATACTGGATCTTAGATGTGGATGAGGATGTCTAGGTTGAATGACAATCGATGGTGGTTTCAAGAAAACAATTCCCCGGTGCAGTATTTGTGAAATTGATTGGTTCATTAGGACCCTATAGTTGAGTCATCGTATGCCTCATATTAGGCTCATTGTTCACCAATATATGATTACTCTTTCCTTTGTAGGGAAACTAGAGGTGTGACCAATCAGTAGTGAAATATCCCTATAGTTTTTGTGACCTATCTCTGCTTAGAAACAAACCATAAGCCTTAGGTATATCCACAACTATGATATAAATCATTTGATGAACCTAAGAGTTGAAGGAAAATATGATAAATACATATTTGTGATTTCTTATTACCTTTACTTCCAACCTATCCATTTGAATGTTATTTGTTGTTCTTTTCTATGAAAGAATTAATCTTCATGCACACAAAATAAGGCATGACATTGGAGGACGCTCCAAAGTCCACCAAACAATTATGTACATTGTGATTGAAAATATCAAAGGTAATAAGGAAATGTGGGGTATTTGATTTTGAATATGTTCCAATTTTGGTAGCATTTATAATGAATTTGAAAGCATTTTGGTTTCTATACATAGTTATAATGGTTTTAGAGGAAGTCTCAAGGGTTTTCATAGGTTTTGATTTAGCAAGAGAGAACTGAAATGTTTAAAGAATATTTATCTTTAATGTGGTAGATTTCACATATCATACAATCATGCATCAACCCATAATTTCTTCATATTCTCAATAACATTATATTCCAAGGATTCTTTTGAAGAAGTTGATGGTTCTATATCCTCAAAAAGAGAGGGAGACTTGGCCTTGTGTTTGGGGGTAGAGGTTTTGTTTTCCTATGTGGAAGCAGAGGTATGCATTCTACTTTGCATGGGAATGGAATTAAGCTATGAATTATATCCAGCACTAGAGTTAGTCTTGAGTCTATAGGTATTATTTTTCACAGTAGACTAGGGGCTAGAAACTATCTCAATAAGGATTTATGTTTGGTGAGCTAAGTAGTTTTAGATGCAATCCATTTGTTGCAAAGAATGTAGTATCTTAAGGTCATCTAAGTGGTTTATGTTTCCCCTAGGGATAATTTACCAATGGTTTGGTATTTTTTTCTACCACCCAATCCAAAAGAAATGTAGAAGACCCTTCATTAGGAACCTCCTTAGTTGTGTTGGGCTCATTTTTTGCTTCTTGAGTAGACTCATTAGATAATGTTTTTTACTCCAAAATTTGATTAATAAATAGTTCCATGGAATTGGCCCACTATGGATAAGTCTTTTTAGAGTAATTGGCTTGATGGTATGAACAAATTTTGTCCATGTCGAAGTCATATAGGTTTAGATTCACATTCAAGTTATCAACAGGTTTAGACTTATTATTAGTTTTCTTTTGGAATGGACAAATATTTCTACGTCCATATGATCTTTCTCCTAAATTTTTCTTTAGGTCAACTACTTTGTTTGATAGATTTTTTCATATACCTATTTCCCTCAATGATTTACAAAGGATACAGAGTGCCCAAATTTTTCTTTTTCTTTTTATTAGCTTAAGAATAAGCTTTGATATGACTTTCTGAATTAGCTTGAGAATACACTTGCAAAAACTTGATTTTCATCTCTGAAGCATTTTTCTAAAAACTTTACATGTAAACTTGTATTAAAATGTAACTTTGTATACAACCAATTAAGTAGCCTTTTTCTTGTAGAAATGTTTATAGACATTTTATATGAAATTAGGTAACATTTCTCTAATTCCACTTGTAACATCTTAACTAAAACAATTTCTTTGAGGTATTTTATCAAATAATTTGTATGCCAATTTTAATAAAACACCTTTAACAAATTTCTTCAAATGATTTGCATGAAAATAGGCATGGACCGGCTACAATGGTACTATCATATAACAATGCCAACATATAGAAATGTTATCCCCATCCCAAAAACAATATTTTGATTAGGCCATTTCATCAAATAGTTTGTATGCAATCGATCATTAAACCATTTAAGCATTTCTTCAAGCACTTTGCATGCAAACTAATATAGAAACATCCTAAAATAATACTTCTTAAATTATAGCAGACCAATTTTTGAAAATGGAACTAGATGATCAATGGGATTTCCCCTCACTATGGTCAAAGTTTCGGCTTCAAGAACCTCTCAGAAGAAAATTTATGGTAGAAATGCCAGCATTGTTAGACATCAGATAAACCAGTGCTCCCCGTGTGTGTCGCAACATGGACTAACTCCCTCTCATGGAGCTTTATATTTTTTGATGCAATCATTAACTAACAATTGTGGGTTTTTTCTAATGGAAATAGAATTCCCAACAACTGGTATCAGAGGTATGTCTCGAGTTTGATACAGACCCAACTCATGTGGGGAGGAATATTGTTGGCCATTGGATAAAATAACAATCCCCATGTGTGTCACAACATAGACTAAAGCCTCTTACAGATCCTTATCTACGGTGATGTGATCGTTGGCTAACACCTATGGTTTTTGGTCTAACAACAATCATGATTCCCAACAACATGACCTATTTCATGTATCATTTTTGGAGCATCCGAGAATCTAAATCTCCTCTTTTCATATCTCCTAAAATATTGTCACCCAAGATCTATAAGTTGTACTAGGTGATCAGTAGGATTTCCCCTCACTATCATGCAAGTTTCAAATTTGGAACATCCCAGAAGAAAATTTAAAGCATAAATGATAGTGTGACTTGTTTAAAGATGCATTTAGGAATCCCAACTTCCTCTAATAATATTTCCCAAACTTTCGTAACCCGAGATCTAAAAATTGAGCAAAAGGATTAGTAAGATTTCACCTCACTATGGTCTAAGTTTCAACTTATGGAACCTCCCATAAGAAAATTTATAGCAATAATTCCAACATGACCATTTAAAGAAAAATATAGGAAGTCTACCTTCCTCAACTAGTATTATTACTAAAAAAATTATGCATAAAAATCTATAGTCAAATTTGTTGAAGGGTAAATGCATATAATATATAAACTTTATGAAAAGAGAAAATAAACGATCATGCACAAGAAATATTTCTCTTGAGTCAAATATTTTGCAATATGGAACTAAAGAAGGGTGAGCCACTCTCCACCCAACCATATGTTGGAAATAATACTGAGAGGGGGGATGAATCAGTATATCAGATCAATAATTTAATTTTCAAAACTGATTTGTATACACTACTTCATCTTAGTGAATTAGCATGTATACGCAAATGTACTTAATGAAACTAGCGTATATGTAGAGATATTTTGACTTACCCAAATTATCATGCATTGAACTTTAACAATATATCAAGAATTCATTAGACAATGCAGTAAAAAAAGAATAAAGCATCACACATAAGCAACATACATGAACACCAAGATATCAGGTGGAAACCCAATGTGGGTGAAAACCACCTACTGCAATCGTCTCTGTCTTCCTTTAATAATAAGAAAATTATGTTTACACTTTTTGTACTGGTGCAGTCTTATACCAGTATGCAAGCTTCTACGTGCAGAAGGCTACAACCTTCTCTCGTTCTCCAACTTCTACTGGAAGGGAGCTACAACACCCTAGCTCTTGTATTAGCTGATATGTTTACTCGTACATAGGTGTCAGCCTACAGAAGGCTACAACCTTCTCTTTGCTTCCAAAGACCACGTTTCATAAATTTTCAAACTAGATCCATCAACAACATCATTCAATTATCAAATATATTTGCATCAACCAATATCCTTTTGAACCAACTACAACCGAATCAATCAATCACTCCATCCATCTGATCATTCAGTAACTAGAACCCAAGCCGGAACCCAGAACATTGCAATAGCAAACAGAAGCAACTAAAACATATTTTATAAGTATACACTACTTCCATGTGTCAAACCTGTGTGCATATGCGCTTTCCTCAAAGAGAACCAGCGTACAAATCTACAAATCAAATTTATGATGTATACACTGCTATGATATGCGAAACCAGTGTGTATACACTCCTTTTCTAAAGTGAACCTGCATACAGATCTGTAAATGATGATTTAAACATTACAACTATTCTAGACATCATTCATACCTAGATCATCATATTTACAGACTACAACATGCGCTAGTTATTCAAATACAAGATCAAACCACATAAAGATAATTCACTTCAAGCCTTGAGATCCTGATACATCATTAAATATTATCCTTCATCAAACGCTAAGGTTCATCATTGGTTCAAATCAAGTACAGCACCATAAGCCAATAACATGCATATTAGATCTCACACTTCATTAGATATTCGATACTTGCACACCTTGGCCTAATGATCTTCTCTTCCTTTTATAGTTTTAGGCCTTTCTCAATACCATGGACCAAAACCACTTAGGACCAATACCTTGGACCAAATACCTAGGGGCAATACCTCGGATCAAATACCGTGGACCAATACCATTAATCAAAATACCATGGACCAAATACTTCAGACCAAAAATTTAGTTTTCCAAGGTATACGTGCTTTTCCTTCTGTGAAGGTCGTGTGTATGTATACGCAACTTGTAAACAGTGAACTTGCGTGTAAACACAGCTTGGTCAATGGTGAACCTGCGTATAGATCTCTTTCTTCATTCTATGAACATTGATCTGTAATTCTTTGGTGTTACCTGATATACTATGATCTTTATCTGAGTGAGTTGCCTTCTAAACTGATTCCCTGAAGATGCCCTGTATTTCATCATATTTGTAAACACTACTGTTGGATACCTATACCAATAGGTTTCATATTTCATGATTGATGATCAAAGGTCCAAATATGCTCTGCTTTGAATGCAAAGATCCCATATTTCTGCAAGCAGACAAGGTGTGTCTCAATCTTGATGGGAACTAAATTGTGATGGATGATCCAACAGTCTAAACTGGATCATGCCATGTTTTCAATTTTCATGTTGTAGAATAGAGAAGGAAATCTGTCCAAACTGTTAAATCTTGGCAGATAAGTAGCTAGGTAGAGAAGCTAAGGTTCCCAACTGCTTAATCTGGGACCTTGGAAGGAATAAGGGTAGCCTTAAATAGGAAATAAAAGCAAAAAGCCAATGAAAAAGAAAAGGCATTTAAAAAGGGTTTGCAAGTCCAAGTGCACCCTCCAAGAAGGAACAAAAAATGTTAGGAGAACTAGTTGGGTAGGTAGATGGGGTTGCAGAAGTGGTGTCTCTTCCAAAATCAAAGTTGTTGAAACATCTACAGGAAGAGCAACACACTGGAGCATGACTAACTCCCTTGTTTTCATTTGTATATCACTCATTACTAACACCCTTTCCCAAGCTGCACAGAGCACAGAAATTTATATCTTTGACATATTCTTATGGCTTTAAGAAGACACATTTCTTGTGCAAAAATCTTTTCATTTTGATCTACTCTTGATTTCAAGTTATTTTCAAAGAAAACTTGGTTGAACCAGCCCTCACTCATATGTTCCCTCCATGTTAACAACTAACCCTACTACTTAGCTCCCTATACCCCATTATCCCTATTATTATAAACACCATGGTGTATAAACCCCAAAATGTCTATAAATATCCCTCCCCTGGTACTATAGCCATATGGTCTATTTAAAAGGGAATCAAAATGACACCTGGTCACTTTGATGAACCTCCCAGGTCACCTCCTCTCATTCCATGTCATTCTAGTCATTTAACCCTTATTTGCAAAGAAAAATCCTATTAAAAGCCACTCCTACCCTTGACCCTTTTGCAAAAGATGGCACCCAAAAGTTCCCCGCCCTAAAAAATCCTTTTTCCCCTTCTCCGCCCTAAAAACCCATTTTCTAAAGTCGAAGAATGAAATTTTAATTAAAAACACGCGGGCAAATAAACCCACAAAACCCAAAAGACTATAGTTTACCCCCCCGCGCACCTTTTTATTAAAATAAAACGTCAAATCAAAGGGCGGGTCCCACTGCACAAACCCGCCGGCATGTCCCGATCTCCGCCAGCTGTCCGATCTCCCGCCCCGCCATCCAACGGTGGGCGGTCGATCCGCCTGAGAACCTGCCCGATCTTTTGCGTCCGGGGGATGGGTGGTATTACCGCCGTACCCCGGCCACGCGTCAGGCGCGGGATGTGTTCGCTGCCCCCCCCTCCAAACCACTTACCGCCTGAGGGCCTGCCGGGGAAACAGCTTACCACCCTCCCCCTCACGCTGACGTCACGCCTCCGTCAGCGTGACGTCAGCCCACCTTTTGACCGCTGCCGTGCTTCCACCTCACCCGGCCCCACGCCTTGCTCTGACCACCCCGCCACCATGGCCATGCCACCTGGGCATCCATGCCACCTAGGTGTCCACGTCACCTGCCATGTCATCTCCTCCGTACTTGGGCCCATCATGACGTCAGCATGATGTCATCACAAAAAAAGCGCCAAGTCGCCCGAAATGCATAAAAAGGGCAAAAAACCGTTGTTTTTAACATTTTCTGCCGAACAACCTGGAGCTCAGCTGAAGGCGAATTTGATTTCCAACGGTCAAAAAGCAAAAGTCATCCGCTACAACTGTTGCTGCTTCCATTGTCGATTCAACCATACTTAAATCCAACCACTCTGACCGCTGCAACTGCCCACACGCCATTAAAACAGGTATTTCGCCGCAGGCACCCTCTTGCCCTCTCATTATCCTTATAAATCCTGTTTCCTGCTCAAATACTACTGTAATTCAAGAAACCATATGGTTAAAATTCGCCCTCAAAGCTGCCCGTGAGACCTCTGTAACCCCTGCACAAAAAAACTCCCAGGGAAACCCGCGACCAGCTGAAAACTCTGCCCAATTTTACCACAAAAGGGCAGCTACAGGGCCCAGCCACAAGCTAGAAACACTGCTTTGCAC
>APFE030200049.1:0-49292 GCA_000404065.3 Pinus taeda
TTCTGCAGAGGCGAAAACCACCTCAGATGAAGGTGGGGATGTGTACTTGGCTTCTTTAAGTACACATGTAGATCATGAGGCATGGTTAATTGACTTAGGTGGATCCTTTCACTTCACTCCCCATAGAGAGTGGTTCTGTGAGTATGAGAAATACGATGGTGGTGATGTCTTCTTAGGAGATGATAGGAAGGCTAGAATCGTTGGTCGTGGAAAAGTAAAGTTGAAGTTGCAAGGTGGAAGGGTTAGAACCCTTCCGGGTGTTCTGCATATTCCTGCACTGGCTAGAAATCTGACTTCTGTAAGCAAGTTGGATGATGCAGGTGTAAAGACAATGTTCGAGAAGGATACCTACAAGATGGTTCGAGGAGCACTGGTAGTCATGCGGGGAGTTCGGATTGGAACTCTGTACAAGCTGCAAGGTAGCACTGTTGTTGACGGGTGCATAGTTCTATGGTTCCTGAAAATGGAGCAGAAAATCTAGTGGTCTCTGGAGAGAAGACCATGCTGTGGCATCAAAGGCTTGGACATATTGGAGAGAAGGGCCTTCGAATACTTCATGCTAAAGGTATGGTAGAAGGTATGAGTAATAGCTCTCTGGATTTTGATTTCTGTGAAAATTGTGTATATGGGAAGCAGAATCGGGTGAGTTTCCCCTCTGGTGGTAAGAGGACGAAACAATTATTAGAGCTTGTGCACAGTGATGTGTTTGGACCTGTGAAAGTTCCATCACTGGGTAAGTCTGTGTACTATGTATCATTTATAGATGACTTCTCAAGGAATACATGGATATATTTCCTTAAGAAGAAATCTGAAGTCTTTGACAGGTTTAAAGAATTTAGGGCTCTGGTGGAAAATCATACAGAGAAGAAGATAAAGGTGCTGAGGACAGATAATGGTGGAGAATTTTGCAGCAAGGAATTTGAAGAATTCTGTAAGAAGTGTGGTATAGATGAAATCAGACTACTCCATATACACCTCAGCAAAATGGAGTCACATAAAGAATGAACAAGACGTTGATGGAAAGGGAAAGAAGCATGCTTAGTGGTGCCGGGTTAGGACAGGAATTCTAGGCAAAGGTGGTGGATACTGCATGTTACTTGGTCAACAGGTCACCTTCATCAGCGTTGGAGGATAAGAACTCCACAAGAAGTATGGACTGGTAAGAAACCCTCTCTTTCACATCTGAGGGTATTTGGATGTGATGCATATGTACATGTTCCAAAGGAGAAATGAACCAAGTTGTATAGTAAATCTGAAAAGTGCATCTTTATTGGGTATAAGGATGGTTTAAAGGGTTATAAGCTTTGGAACCCAGTAACAAGGAAGGTTGTGTACAGTCGAGATGTGGTGTTCAGAGAGGTGAAAGATGTTATTAAACATGAAGTCCAACCAAAGGGACCTGTGAAGATAGAGTTTGAACTAAAGGAGGAAGAATCAGACTCTGTAGCAGAGGAGGAATCAAAAGATGAAGAGCCACAAACTCCGGCTGTGAGAAGATCAGTTCGAGAAAGAAGGCAGCTAGAAAGGTATAATCCATCTGCTTTCTGTTCAAATTTTGCTTTGTTTGTTATTGATGATGATCCCAGAACTGTGAAGGAAGTAGTGGATTCAGAGGATGGAAAACTCTGGAAGAGGCCATGGTTGATGAAATGGCATCTTTGCACAAAAATGAGGCTTGGGATCTGGTGGAGTTGCCGGCTGGAAGGAAACCCATTGGCAGCAAATGGGTGCTCAAGAAGAAGACAAATGCAGAAGGGAAGGTGGAGAAATACAAAGCTCGGGTGGTAGCAAAAGGTTATTCCCAGGTGCCGGGAATTGATTTTGGTGATATTTTTTCTCCTGTTGCCAAGGTAACTTCTATTAGATTACTTTTATCTATTACTCTTGCTTTTGATTTTGAGGTAGAACAGATGGATGTGAAGACAACATTTCTTCACGGGGATTTGGAAGAGGAAATCTACATGAAGCAACCTGAAGGCTTTGCGGTGAAGGGTAGGAAAGAACTAGTATGCCAGTTAAAGAAGTCTTTGTATGGGTTAAAACAGTCACCAAGGATGTGGTATCAGAAATTTGATACATTTATACGGGGACTTGGCCTCACCAGAAGCAAAGCAGATCATTGTGTGTATTTTAAATTAATTGGTGGCCGTGTTATTTATCTGGTCCTGTATGTGGATGATATGTTGTTGGTTGGAAATGACAAAGAAATTATCCAGGATTTGAAGACCCAATTGTCCTCCAAATTCGACATGAAAGATCTTGGTGCAGCAAACTATATTTTGGGCATGGAAATTAAAAGAGATCGGGCAAAGAGGAAGCTCTGGTTAAACCAGAGGAAGTATGTCGAGACAATATTGCAGAGGTTTAATATGCAGGATAGTAAACCGGTGAAGGTTCCTATTCCTGTAGGGTGAGGTTATCTGCTGAACAGTGTCCCAAGACACAAGAAGAGGAAGAGGACATGTCCCGTGTTCCATATGCAAGTGCAGTCGATAGCTTGATGTATGCCATGGTCTGTACTAGACCAGACATTGCACATGCAGTGGGAGTATTGAGCAGGTTTATGTCAAAACAAGGGAAGGAGCACTGGACAGCAGTGAAGCGGGTTTTCAGGTATTTCGTGGCACTAGTGATTATGGTTTGTGCTACCAAGGAAGACCAGGATTGGACAGAGTGTTGGATATCCGTGGCTTTGTTGATGCAGACTGGGCTGGAGATCTGGATCAGAGAAGATCTACAAGTGGGTATGTGTTTTAACCTATTTGGAGGTGCAGTCAGCTGGATGAGTAAGAAACAATCTGTAGTGGCAACTATCAACTACAGAGGCAGAATACATGGCAGCCACTCATGCAAGCAAGGAAGAATTTTGGTTGCAGAGATTGTGTTCAAGTATGGGGTTAGTACAAGGAGCTATAAGGATAGACGTGACAGCCAAAGTGCAATTTTCTTGGCAAATAACCCTGCTTATCATTCAAAGACAAAGCACATTGATGTTCAGTATCACTTTGTGAGGGATATGATAGAAGACAAAAAGGTGTTGCTGGTAAAGGTGGCCACTTTGAAGAATATTGCAGATGCATTGACAAAATCTGTGAGCTTTGAGAAGTTCTCTTGGTGTAGAGAAACAATGGGCGTTTCAGGGCTGAAAAAAGGACTAAGCTCTCCTGTGGCCTCGTGTGGAAAGAAAGCAACAAGTGGGAGATTGTTGGGTTGTGTTATATTCTGTCCACATAGTTAATAGGGGGTTTGAGGGGTACCTATAACCCCACTTTATGGGTCTGGGGCAGCACCCTGGAAAATTTTGGTTTTGGACCCTATGTTAGGTTGGGCGGACCCACCTATGGTTTTGTGCATGATTTTCGCACATGTTTTTTGGACGCGATGGTTTTCGGTCCATGGTATTGGATGCGATGGGTTTTTGGTCCATGGTATTGGACGTGATGGTTTTTCGGTCCATGGTATTGGATGCTTCGGCATGTATAAATATGTATTGTAACATTGAAAGGAATATAATGAAAAATCAAGCTGGTAGTCTCGGTTTTGATATCCAGTGGGAAATCTCTGTGTATATGTGTTTTATGTGTTATGCTCTCGCATTTTTATTTTTCCTGTGATTTAGAATTCGTATGCAAGTAATTTCTGTACGGGGTTAAAACCTACAATCATGAAGTTCTTGACAGAAAACATCTTCACTAGGTTTGGTTGTCCACACAAATTGATTACAGACAATGCAGCAACCTTCAAGGCAAAAAAGTTGGTGAACATGTGTGACTCAATGAGCATTAAGCTAGTTCATTCCACCTCATATTATCCTCAAGGTAATGGTTTAACAGAATCATCCAACAAGAGCCTGATAAGGATAATCAGAAAGCTACTGGAAGACAACAAAAGGAACTAGGATTCCAAGCTGAAGTTTGCATTGTAGGCTGACAGGGTAACCACCAAGAAATCCACAGGGAATTCTTCGTTCAAGCTGGTTTATGGCACTGAGGCTGTATTCCCAATCCAGTTAACCCTTCCTGTGGCAAAATTCTTACAGGGAGAACAAAATGAGGAATGATATGGCAAAGAGGATTAGTGACTTGGCTGAAGTACATCAGATCAGGGATCAATTGGTTGAAAATTCTGCAACACATCAAAAGAGAAGTAAGGAAGCCTTTGATAGAAAGGCAAAGATGGACAATTTTCAAGTTGGAGACTTGGTGCTCAAATGGGATGCACTGAAGGAAAAGAAATGAAATCATGGGAAGTTCGATGCTCTGTGCACTGGACCTTTTGTCATTTCTCAGATCCAGGGGAACAACACTTTCATGCTACAAAGTATGGAAGGAGAAACAGTTTTTGATAGCCCAGTGAATGGGCGATTTTTAAAGGTTTATGTTGTTTAAGGCCTTCAGGCCTCAGTATTGTAAAATATGTTCTTTTACAAGTTTTATTGTAGGCTTAGTTAGACTCCATGCCCAATGGAACACTAGGAAAGATTGTTCATCTTGTTTTGTATGAAAGGTAATGGTCTACGGTTCTTGAAACTTCACAGGAAGGATTTCATCCCCAGAAGGAGCCAGTGTTAGCTCTGCTATGCAACGTTGATTTTCTAATGTTGGGAGGAGATCTGGTCTGTTTGGTCGTGCTCGAAGAGGTTTCATATTTGGTCACTCTTCCCTTCTTTCTTCCTACCCCGCTTACCCTCCTCCATTTCCATTTCCCTATTTTTCTCCTAAATCTAACAGAGTAACCCCCTTTGGCCTTAGCCCTAAGCCAAAACCCACCATAAAACCTCACCCATATGACCCCGTGCACTCATAAAACCCTCGTTGAATCCCCGCCGTTGATCTACCCCACTAATCCAACGGCTCTCAACGCACCCGATAAAGTGACCCGCTCAATCATTTCCCATTGTCAGATCATCTCCATAAAGATCCGACGGCCTTCGCTCTCATCGCGCCAACAACTTAATCAAACGTTAGCGTGCGATGAGAGTGGTTTTTCTCTCTCATCTGCCGCTATGTGTCGGTTGCTAAATGGAATCGCGCGACTCCGGGCATTTACCGCTTAGGGTTTGAAAGTGGTGCGATGAATATTGTTTACTGCCCGACAAATCTGGTCCGCTTGTTAATGCCTATGCAGCTCCGTCGCCCGATGACCATTCGATTTGTCCGCGAAAGATCTAACGGCTCAAACTCACCCCTCTCACCCCGATCGGTAGCCTCCATCGAGCCATCTCCGCCGTCCGTTTCCTTGATCCAATGACAATCCTTCCCTCTCATCCCGACTGTTCATTTCCCATGCATTCCACGTCCTTGACCACTTTGTCACCCGAAGAAGGAGATGACTAGCTTTGCCAGTACCAGTCATAGTCATTCCCCAACAACCATATTTAACAGAAGACATGGCCAAAGGGGAAAAGGACGCAACACGACCCTGTAGCTGAATTTATCAGTCATGGACTCCATTGGTACGAGCACTCCAACAGCCAAAAAGGACAGCACAAGACCTGAACAGATGTGATTCACCCACTGAAACAAGCAAAAACGTTCAGGGACTCCATCAGGCAGTTAAATGCAGTTGGTGGTCAATTATGACCCCTCCATACCTAAATGGCCAAGTGCCATAGTAATGTAAATCTATAAATACCCAGAAACAAGAGGTAATCAGGGTTGGCATTTGATGTAAGGTTCAACTTTTGGAGGCTGTAGATATTTTGTCACTTGCAGTGTCTCGTCTTCGTTTTCAGCTAATACAAGCTTCTTTTGTTGTTAACTTCTCACTTTCCATTTCCCTTAGTTCCAAGCTTGTGCCTGATATGCTGTGTTCTTGAGCTCTTGATGTTTAGCACTAGATGACTGTCATCTTATCTCTGTGTTAGAATCTTGTATGCATCATTGAATAGGTTGCCCAGGTTTCTTTCTGTCTAATGTAGGAGAGATGTCATCTTGTCTTTGCATTAGTAGATTGGATTTATAGGTTTCTTTACTAGCTGCAGTCGACCATCACATGGTCTTGTGCATCTGCTGGTGTGGTTAATATTCTCCATATTTACCTAATCTCTAACACTGTGAGCACTAGTGGTCTAAAGCCTTATAGTCTGAGGGTGTTCACGCATGTCTGGAGTGAAACAAAGTAGAAGTGGTTATCTGGCTTGAACCAAACCATCATCCCTTCCATAAAACCTGCAACAATAGTTGAATTTATATGTTACCAGGCATCTCCGAGCTACAACCTAGGAGAGTTTCTTGGAATCCTAACAATACCAAACTCAAGGAGCTTGCTTAAGACCACAAGGAGATTTTTTAAGATGACAAGCAATGCTGGAATCATTCTAAACATAGCCAAGAGATAAATCCAAGTAAATTTATTTTTTGTAGATCTCTATGTAAGAAGGTGGATTTAACATCTATTTGATGGACCTCCCATCTATGTGAGGTATCAAGGGCTAGAACAAGGAAATGGAATTAATTTTTGGCTATAGGGGCAAAGGTTTTATTACATTCAATGCCTTCAACTTGAGAGAATCAATTGGCAACTAACTAGGCCAAAGTCATAGATAGCTGTCAATATCTATGACTGGCTCGAGTGGCACAAACCCATTTTGGAAGCTGAGGAGCTGAAGGAAGATCCTGAGAAGGTGGGGGAGGATTGTCATCCTCACTGTCATCATCTGAAGAAGAAATATTTTTAGAAGTAGAAGGGATAGAGAGAGGTGGCACATCCGCTGAACTAGGCTCGTAGGCTGATATATTTTTAGCAAACTTTACATCTCTTCTAATGATAACATTTTCGGACTTAAGTGGAATAAGTATATATCCTTTGACATCTTCAGAATATCCAACAAAAATAATTTTTTCACTCTTAGGTTCTAAGGCTTTATGTTTCTCATAGGGAATATGGGCCCATGCTTCACTTCCAAAAACACAAAAGTGACTTACATTTGGTTTAATTGAGCTCCATGCTTCTTCTTGAGTGATATTCTTTAAAACCTTAGTAGGAGTGCGATTTACTATGTAACATGCACAATTTATTGCTTATGCCCAAAAATTAAGACTAAGTCCTTTAGATTGAAGCATACAATTAACATTTCTTTTAAGGTGCGATTCTTCCTTTCAACTACACCATTTTGTTGTGGAGTATATGGAACAATATGTTTCATTTGAATTCCATGCTTAGTGTAAAAGTTGATGCATTTGTTGTTAACATATTCTCCGCCATTATTAGATCTTAGCTTAAGAATTTGATGTCTAGATTGTTTCTCAACAAAGACCTTAAAGGCCAAGAACATGTTAAATACTTCACTCGAGTTTTAAAAAGTATATCCAAGTGCGTTTGGAGAAATCATCAATGAAAGTTAAGAAATACTTGTAGCCAGAGAATGAAACAACTGGAAGTGGACCACATAAATCACTATGCACAAGCTGTAAAGGGGCTGAGGCGTGCCAAGAGGCACGTTTTCAAAATTGTCCCGATGATGTTTTCCGAGTACACATCCGGAACAAACACCATCTCTTGCAACATACCATAGGAAGACTGGTCACCATATTTTCTTTAGATAGATTTTGAAGGGAGTGATAGTTTAAATAACCAAATCGTCATGCCAAAGTTTGCTCAATTCATCATTATGAGCAAGAAATATCGAGGGAAGAGTTGATGACCCAAAGTTGTCAAACTTATTCAACCTTGTAGAATCATCAGCAATGCCAGTAGCTAAAATCTGTCTAGGATCTCTTAGGTCCTTAATTACAACATCGTGAGGTGATAATTCAATGGTTTTACCTTCACTTGAATGAGTTCTCTGATATACAGATAGAAGGTTGCAAGATAAGGTTGGAACACATAATACATCATTGAATTGATCATTGTCTAGATGAACAGTTCCAGTCCCTACAACACCAAGATATCTATCATCACCAACATATATATTGTTGGTGCTACAATCATTTAAAGAAGAAAACATGTCTTTGTTTTTGGCCATGTGATAAGAAGTTACAGAATCAATCAACCACTCATGAGAATGAGAAGAGGAAGATACATTTAGTGCATAACTAGACCAAGATGCTTGACAACCACATGCAAAAAATGTTATTCCTGAAGATTAAGTTGAAGTTGAAGAGTGCTCCAAATAGATGTTATGCTTCTTCATTGTTGCTTCCAAGGCTTCCATCTTCTTAAAGCATTTGGATTCTAAGTGGCCATCTCAATTACAAGAGTTGCAATGTTTATCAGTTTTCCTCCCTTTGTTTTTATTTGCCTTATCATTTTGTTGAACTGATTTTTCATTTTGAGACTGAAATTGCTTAGGACCCTTGTTTGGTTTAGGACCATTCTTTTTAGGATACCGCTTCTTAGGATTCTTTGAATTTGGTTGTTCTTGGGCGGCTAAGGCTTTCTTAGAAGAGTTTCCAAGATTAATAAGACCAAGATGTAAGAGTTTTTTTTGTTCTCTTATTAAATAATCACAAAAGGCATCAAAAGAGGGGGACTTGTAGTCGTGTCCTTGAGAAATAAAGGCTTCTCTAGTAGAATGGAAGGTGGAAACAAACACAGAGTAGACTGGTCCCAATTTAGTAAGAATGGAATAGATAAGGATACCATCTTGTTTCTTAACCTTAACACCTTCTAAGAGAAATCTAAGGGTCTTGAACTTGGACAAAAAATCTTCAATGGAAGAAAAATTATTGGGGTTCAACGTAAGCAATTCATTTTCGAGTTGATGGGCTCTAATTTCATTTTTAATTCCAAAAACTTTAGTGAGCTATTTCATTGCTTCATTAGGGGTATCAAGTTCTGCGATATGGAATCTAAGGTCTGGGAAACAAACATCCCTATCAACCCACATGTTTGATCTTGCCTATTTTCTCATTTGGCTGCCTTATCTTCATCCTTAGGTTTAGTTTCTTCGCCTAAGGCTATTATGTAAAGACTTTTACTTCTAAGTAAATCCACAATGTAGGATCACCATTGGAAGTAGTTGGTGCTGTCAAGAATAACTTGGCATGGACTTTTCATTTTAAGAGAAGCTGAAGCTGTAAATGCTGAAACTAAGTGTTCTAATGGAAATATCTCAAAAAATTAGGCCAATTTAAAAAAAACGGCTCGGAAAACGGCTTCCGGATAAAGAAGTTATAGCTTTTTGAAGAAAAATTGTTGAAGATGTTGACGAAGTGTGTGAATGTGCAAAAGTGAATGATAATGTCATATTTAAAAGAATCTCCACCCTCCTCCACCCTTCCAAAATTAATCTAATTAGCTCACTTTAGAAGAGATTTTGTGTGACCCACTTTTATAAATAAGTGAAAGTCACTTTTACAATAGTACTTTATGAGCTACTCACTAAATTGTAACTTAAATAAAAGATAAAGAGACTTTAGAATTATAAGTGACTCACTTTTTATAATGGCTGAGAACACTTTTACATAAAGTAACTTTAAAACATAAGTTACATGTGCTTTTTGAAAAAATAACTCAACCAAAAGAAAGACTTGAACCCAAGACCTCTATTCTCATAAAATAACTTTGGACCAAGTGAGCTAGTTTAAAAGGTTAGTAATTTTTGGAAAAGAGGAAGGGATTTTTTTTTTAGTCACTGAAGCTTGGGGGTGTGGTTTTACTTGGAAAAACTATTTTTCCCTACAAAACAAAAAACCACACAACCTAACACGAACATGCAAAAAAAAACCAAACTTTTTGGCTTGAAGTTAGCTTTTGCCAGAAACTAAATATTTTCCTCAATGTTTCTGATTTTTTGAGATCACATTAAGGCGTGACGGAAAAGAGCATACGCATGAGAAAAATCCTTCCTTTCTGTTTATGATTTGCCTAGATCACACAGAGTCGCGAGGCAAAGAGAATACACAGAAATGAAAGGTATAGGTTCGGTAATAAAAAATAGAGAGCTAACTAAAACAAAATAAACAGAGAGATGAATAACTAAAACTGCAAAATAAAATTGTATATCTCTAGATCTTAAAAATGACGTAGACAGGGCTACCAGAAACCTTTTCGCGTGAAACGAAAGGGCTTCCTCACTAGAACATATGCTCCTAACACAATAGAGTAGTCCTCTCGGCCCGAATGTAGTTAGAAACAATAGATATAGAAAACGACAGTTAGATGCAGTTGTGCCAGCTTCGGATTTGGATCACCAATGGATGCGACTCTCAAATAGCTCTGATACCATGTAGGAATTTACAGGGTAAGTTCCTCTAATAAAACACCAAAGGACACCACTTACAAACAGATCATAGATCAATACATCAATATTCTTGACGTGGTTAAAACCCTCAAAGAGGGAAACAATCCACAACCTGAGCCAACGCGGTCACTTCAGACAATTTATTAATAAAAGAAAGAAAATTTACATAAGCTTCTCTCATGAACGGTCCCCCTACAAATGACCCTCCATGCTATTTAAATAGACATCATGGACCAATCGGGTGTTAAGTCACATATCAAGTGTCGGTAATACCGAGGAGAGAATGAAGTCTCAGTGCACTTCATGTCTAGAACATATCGTGACCATCAGATTGTAAGTTAGAAAAGTACATAGTAAAAAAACACACTTTATCTAACTCTACATTAGACCAAGCTATACTTAACTATTTCCTATGTGTCAGAATATCCTAACATTTTTAGGATGTTGCTTCTTGGGATTCTTTGAACTTGGTTGTTGTTGGGTTGTTAAGACTTTCTTAAAAGAGTTTCTAGAATTAAGAAGACCAAGATGTAAGAGTTTTTTTTGTTCTCTTATTAAAGAATCACAAAAGGCATCAAAAGAGGGGGACTTGTAGTCTTTTCCTTGAGAGATAAATGCTTCTCTAATGGAATGGAAGGTGGAAACAAACACAAAGTACGTTGGTCCTAACTTAGTAAGGATGGAATAGATAAGGCTACCATCTTCCTTCTTAGCCTTAACACCTTCCAAGAGAAGTCTAAGGGTCTTGAACTTGGAAAAAAAAATCTTCAATAGAAGAAAAAATATTGGAGTCCAAAGTAAGCAACTCATTTTTGAGTTGTTGGGCTCTAATTTCATTTTTAATTCCAAAACAATATTGAACTTTTTCATTGTTTCATCGAGGGTATCAATTTCTACGATATGGAATCTAAGGTTTGGAGAAATAGACATCCCTATCAACCCACGTGCTTGATTTTGCTTATTTTTCCATTTGGCTAGCTTATCTTCATCTTTAGGTTTAGACTCTTGGCCCGAGGCTATTCTATAAAGACCTTTCCTTCTAAATAAATCCACCATGTAGGATAATCATTGGAAGTAGTTGGTGTTGTTAAGAATAACTAGGTTTGAAATTTCCATTTTAAAAGACACTGGAGTTGTAGATGTTGAACTAAGTGTTTGAATGAAAATATCTCGAAAAATTAGGCCAATTAAAAAAAATGGCTCTGAAAATGACTTATGGATGAAGAAGTTATGTTTTTTTGAAGAAAAATTGTTGAAAATCCCAAGGAACCACATGAATGTTTGGAAGTTGATGATAATGTTATCTTTAAAATAAAATCTCCCCCTTTCCAAACTTAATCTAATTAGCTCACCTTTAAAAAAAAAAATTGCTTTATGTGACTCATTTCTATAAAAAAGTGAGAGACACTTTTACAATGGTACTTTATGAACTATCTACTAAATTGTAACTTAAATAAAAGATAAAATCACTTTAGAATTATAACTAACATTTTTACATAAAGTAACTTTAAAACATAAGATACATGTGTTTTTTTGAAAAAGTAACTCAACAAAATAAGTGAGAGTCACTTTTACAATGATACTTTATGAACTATCCACTAAATTGTAACTTAAATAAAAGATAAAATGACTTTAGAATTATAAGTAACTCACATTTTATAATGGGTGAGAAGACTTGAATTCAAGACTTCATTCTCATAAAGTAACTTTAGATCAAGTGAGCTAGTTAAATTATTTAATAATTGTTGGAAATGAGTAAGTTTTTTTTTTTGGTATGAAGCTTTGGATTGCATGCTTGAAAATCCCCTTTTTGCCTACAAAACAAAAAAACAACCATACAAACCAACCAACCAAACAAACAAAAATATCTAAGCCTTATGACTTAAAGCTAGATTTGGGGTTAGTCCCCTGGAAAATAGATATTTTCCTCAATGTTTTTGATTTTCTAAGATAACACTAAGGCGTGGTGGGAAAGAACCTACGCATGAGAAAAAACTTTTCTTTCTGTTTTTGGTTTGCCCAAATCGCACAGCGTTGTAGGGTAAAGAGAATACACACAAATAAAAGGTAGATCCGGTAATAGAAAATTTATAGATTACTATAAACCGAAATAAACTGAGAGATAAATAACTATAACTGTAAATAAAGAATATATGCCTCCAGATCTTAAAATTGACATAGCTAGGGATACTAGAAACCTTTTTGCGTGAAACGAAAGGGGTTTCTCACTGGAACATATGCTCCTAACACAATAGAGTAGTGCTCGCCCCGAAAGTGGTTAGAAATAGTAGATCTAGTAAATGACAGTAAAATGCAGTTGCATTGACTTCAACTTTGGATCACTAATGGATGTGGTCCTCGAATGGCTCTGATATCATGTAGGAATTTATAAGGTAAGTTTCTTAGAGTGAGCACCAAAAGACACCGCTCACAAACAAATCACAGATCAATATACCAATATTTTTGATGTAGTTAAAACCCTCAAAGAGGGAATCAGTCCACGGCTTGAGCCAACACGACCACTTCAGACAATATTATTAATAAAAAGAAAGAAAATTTACATAAACTTTTCTCATAAAACAGTCACCAAACAAATGACCCTCCATACTCTTTAAATAAAGATCATGGACAAAAAGAGTGTTAAGTCATGGATCAAGTATTGATAATACCAATGAGAGAATGAACCGTCGAATTACTTCATGTCTAGAACATATCGTGACTGTCAGATTGTAAGTTACAAAAATTACATACTGAAAAAACACATTTTACCTAACTATACACTAGACCAAATTATACTTAATTATTTCCTATATGTCGGAATATCCTAACACTTTCTAAAATTCTAAGTTAGTATATCAAAATTTTCTATTAAATTAACCAACTCCTTTTTCTTTATATTGTGTTCTGTGTATATATATTGATAATTGAACTCATGGGAAACCATGTGGACTAGCAAATTGACTAAATCTTTACATATTAAGCCTAGGTAGGCTTTTTTTAAAGGCATTCCACTAAGATGATTATACTAAACATGATTTGTATGTGTTTTGGATCGACAAATTTTTTTTTTGGGAGATGAAGAACTACAAAGGGAAAGTTTTGAAAGATCTTGAGAATCCTTTAATTATGAAAATTGTCTTTTTAAGTCAACCATTCTTTTTACTACTTTGTTAAAATGGTATAAATAACCATTTTTTAACTCAACTATTCCTTTTACTACTTTGTTTGCCTTTTTGTTGAGATTACAAGTTAAAAATAATCGCTCTCGGGTGCAAGAAATAACGTTGTTGTGCTAATCATAGTAAATTTGACGCTGATGTTGTTTGTAAGTCCTATGATGATGGTGGAGTCTTTGATGCAATGGAGGAGATTAATGCCATAGTTTTGTGAAGGCCCAATGTTGTAAACGCACCCCACAACCATGAATATTTCCAAATTGCCTTTGGTTGACCAATAGCAAAGAAATGAGCTTTGAGTTTATTAAAAAATTCCGTCTTGGTAGTTGGCTTTTAGGTACCAACATTTGCATAACAGTGAATATTGATGCATAGCAGTGAACAATGAAGGACGCATTTATTTTATTTTTTCTAGTTTGAAAGTATAAAGCTGTCAATATCTATGACTTTGGCCTTTTTCATGAATGATTTTTATCTACTTGTTCAAAGTTTACCAATCTTATAAATGGATTTAAAAAAAAAAATGAATTTTAACTCCTTTTTCAAAGTTTACGGTTTTTTAAAAAGCAGGAAAAAAATTGAATTTTTTCTGGTTTTCCAAAGTTTACAAATCTTATAAATGGGTTTTTAAAAACAGCAAAAGTGAGGACTTCGGGCCAGAGATGATTTTTTTATTATAGAAATATGAAAATTTTATTTTAACTAGCTTGGTTTAGTTTAATTATTTAAAAGTTATGAATTAACTATTACATTTGAATAAGAGTTACAAAATAGTTATTGGCTCAATTTAAATATAATTAGATTAAAGTAAAAAACAATAAAAACATACAATTTTATATTAATAAAAATTACAATTAAATATAACAAAATAATTCATAATTGCATTTATTTTGGCTACTAGGAATAATAAGAACTTGATTTGTGGATGATTTTTTTTTATAAATTTTAACACATATTTGTTCATTTATATATATTATTTGTATAGAAAATTTCTATTTTTTTTCGACAAAAAGGTATAGCTGCATTCTGGGAACACTTCTCATGAGGAAAGACAGAGGTGTTGTCTTAGATTTATTAAATATAGTTAAATTAAAATAGTTAAAATAAAATATATGTTATTGTTAAATATTTTATTTTTATTATTAATTTAAACTATACATTGGATTAAAGTAAAAGAAAACAAAGAAAAAATTGCAATTGATAAATGATTCATAGAACTTAAGGATTTCATCATCAACCTCATCCATGCATGTGAATGGAAGATTATGCATGGATGTAGAGGAAATTTTAAAACAATCACACTAAACTATTGATGTTGAATGGTAATAACTAATTTAATTCTATGTCTTCACCATCATTTAATTTTAGTTACCGCATCAATGTACTATTAAAAAAATCCATTGATAAAATAATGAAAATTATCTTAGCCTTCTAGTTATTCTATGCTTACATTTAATAGAACTACTTCAACAAAAAGAAACCTAAACTTTAAAGGTTTATTAGTTATGTGTTTACTATCTAAGTGGAATTCTCTATCAATAACCCAAGGTTATAATGAGAATTTTGTTCCAAAAAAATAGCTTATTCGGAACATAAAAACAAATAGTATCAATGTCCAAGTTATAATGGAAATTTTGTTCCAAATAAATTTAATCTTGACGTTATTTTTACAAATAACTTGAATAATTTAAGATCTATAATATTTAATAACTCTGAAACTATGCCTTATTACACTTATAAATAATGATTAATTACATTAAATGTTAACTCTTTCCGAAAACTAAAATATAAAAATTAAAATAAAAAATGGTATTATTAGCGGATAGCCTATTAAATTCTGCGAATGAACAAATGCAGTTTTTTGGGGTGTACCTCTTTCAAATTGGTATTTAAAAAATGATGCCACCTGGAGAAAATCACGAAGACAATATCTTTCCTCACGCTTCAATTTCACAAAATAAATTTGTGCATGAATGTCATTGTCCAGACACTTTAATGTTGCAGGCGGCTCACCTTCTATTTCACGTGGCCGATCCACGTGGAAAGACTCCATCCACTTCAATAGATTTGCGGCCTTCAAGTGGGGAGGCATCGACGGTAGGCGGGAGGGGATTGAAGGCATGGCTGTGGGGAGGCATCGACGGTAGGCAGGAGGGCATGGGTTTGGAAACGATTGATTGAAGAATCGTGTGATGTGTGTTAAGCACGGTGTCGAATCGAATGACATGGATACATAGTTGGGTTCGTGTGGCATGAAGACCTGTGGTCCGTCGACATCGATGAGCTGTGGGATGAAGCCCTGTGGTCCTTCGACATCGAGGAAGCCGATCTTGAATGTGTCCAATAATTGTAAGCATGAAGAATTTGTCATACACAACACGACACTACACTGGAGCATAATACCCGGAGTCGACCGTCAGAGAGAGAGGGACTTGTCCCGTTAGTCTCAAATCAAAACAAAATGTTGTAATGACATCTCAATATTGTTATGACGTCTAAATACTAGTATAACAATACACCATATGACTGCACCACACAAACATCATTGCATTGCACAATAGGCTCTAGCTCTGTTAACCAATTAGAATAAAAAAATAAAATTAAAATACTTTAAAAAATAAATTGATTTTTTTATGATATAATTAACATTAATCTTTTTTTTTAATTTTTGGTCAAGGAAGAATTAATTCAAGTTTCAACATCAATAGAATAACCAACATTTTCATATTTATATTATATTTTTTTTCCATAGTTTTTTAGCCATTTTTGAAAAATATATATGGAGAATATTTATTGTACTCCATTTCTATATGGAAGAAATGTTGTAATGTCTTATTATGTTAAATAAATTATTTTGCTTTGGTTAAATAAGAAAATTCAAATTATTTAAAATAAATTAAATTAAAAAATTATAACAAATTATGCTTATTATAATTATTGTTATGATAGTTAGATAAAATTGATTTCATAAAGTTAATTTATCATTTGAATAGTTTTTTGGGCTTCCTATTTAAGAACGCATGGTTTTTTATATATATATATATATATTTATATATATATATATACAACTAGTTAAGAGCATGTGTTTCCTCCTAAGAGGTCACAGGTTCAGGTTCAAAAACTAGAGCAAGGTAGAGTATGTATGCCTTCATAGACTTAGCAATCAAATTGTTGTGCGGAGGTGGGTCCCTTGTCCCACAAACAAGGGGGTCTCATACACCAATTTGGTGTCTGGTTTGGCTCCCTTGTCACACAAACAAGGGGGTCTCATACACCAATTTGGTGTCTGGTTTGGCTCTGACCTGGCTGTGACCTTAAAAATGGGTATATATATATAGAGAGAGAGAGAGTTTAGATCCATCTTAATTCTAGATCTATTAAGCATCGAGCTAAAATTATATACTTATGATAAAACGATTATATATAATATTTAAAATAAAATGATTATATAATTTAACAATATAATATTAATTAACTTAATCAAATATTTGTTATTGGTTTAGAAAGTTTAAATTTAAATAAAAAATTTGGGTAATGCCATCGTGAATTTTTTGATATAATGTTAATGAAGTCATAATTAATGATAAGTATATAGAATGTCAAATTAATAATAGTGTTATTGGGATTATGAACACGCTTATGACTTCATTTGGTGTTCTGGTTGGTGTGCTGGTTGACTGCCTGGCTGTGCCTTAAAATGGGATATATATATTATATATAGAAGAGGGAGGAGAGTTTAGGTCCATCTTAATTCTAGTCTATCCAGCATCGAGCTAAAATATATACTATGATAAAACTTTGATAAACTTTATATAATATATATTTTTAATAATATATATATATATTAACAATATAATATTAATTAACTTAATCAAATATTTGTAATTGGTTTAGAAATTTTAAATTAAAAAAATTTGGTAATGCCATCATGAATTTATGATATAATGTTAATGAAGTCATAATTAATGATAAGATATAGAATGTCAAACTAATAATAGTGTTATTGAGATTATGAACCGCTTATGACTTCAAAAATGGGTGTGTGTGTGTATATATATATATAGAGAGAGAGAGCTTAGATCCATCTTAATTCTAGATCTATCAGGCATCGAGCTAAAATTATATCCTTATGATAAAATGATTATATAATATATTAACAATATAATATTAATTAACTTAATCAAATATTTGTAATTTGTTTAAAAAGTTTAAATTAAAAATACTTGGTAATGCGATCATGAATTTATGATATAATGTTAATGAAGTCATAATTAATAATAAGATATAGAATGTCAAACTAATAATAATAGTGTTATTGAGATTATGAACCACTCATGTTTTAAGATAATATCACTCAAGCTTAACATGCTTCTTTCTATTTATTTATTGTACAAAGTGTAATTTTTGAATATAAACTATGATATAGTATTGAAGGGAAAAACAATATTAAAGTTACGGTGAAAGAGTCAAAGAATTGTGTAAATTGATTTGATAATATTGAATGAAGATAGAAATACCAATACACGAAATTTAAGGAAAAATGCATAAAATTTTAAGAGTAACATAACATTGTATCATATATAAAATTTCAGCAAAATAGAATATAGTCTTAAAGTGCCATCTTTTGGAGTTTTTGGCAAATTTCTAGCCGAAATCTGGTGAAACAATTTGTGGCCAAATCTTGATTTGTGTTGTTTGAATTGTTTTTTTGTATTGCATTTATGGATTCAACACCCTCAAAAACTCGAGCACTTTGATTGTGAAGATTTCACCTATCAAACTTGATTTCAATAAATGAATGTCCACTCACCTCTAGACAAATTAGATTGAAAAAACTTTCCAAAAAATCTCACTTAAAGACTAGTCCAAATAGAATTCAAGATGTATGTAAAGTTTTTTTTAAGTCAATTTCATCTATGAAGATTTAAACTTTGAATATCATAATTTACATTATATATCATAACCATACCATGAATTTCATACAAATAAAGATTTTTAAAATATACATACCCAACACCTTTTTGAAATGCAATATACACATTTTTCAAAGCATATGCATGTTTTTAAGGTAATAACTAATATGGAGATCAAAAAATAAAAATTGATTAGCATACCATTTTAAGGTTTAAGTACATGCTTTTGGTGGACATGAATCCCATTGCGTGGACAAATTCACATGGAATAGAGTAAAATGCATGCTTTTGGTGGACATGAATCTTATTGCGTGGAGAAACTCACATGGAATAGAGTAAAATTTGACGTACAATTAGAGTGGCACAAAAGCATCACAACATAGCATATGAATTAGTATACCATAAATATGATCATTTGAATTGTCCTATGATACGTTTTTTAAAATATACATACAAACACATTTTTGAAATGTAACATACATATTTTTCAAAACATAAGCATGTTTTGAAATCAATAACTTTTTAAAGCAATAACTACCATATATCTATATCTATCTATCTATATATATATATAAAATAAATGCAATATATACATTTTTCAAAGCATATGCATGTTTTTAAGGTAATAACTAATATGGATATAAAAAAATATAAAATATAACCTACCATAAGGTTTAAAATGCATGTTTGGATGGAAATGAATCTCATTGTGCATGACATAGAGCAAAATTTGATATACAACTAGTTTAAGATTTAAAATGGATAATTTAAAATCACATGAAATAGAGTAAAATTTAACATACAACTAAAATTTAAAATGAATGTTTTTGATGGATATGAATCCCAGTGCAGAAAAAATGAGAGTAAAATTTCACGTACAATTAAAATAGCATGAAAGGATCACAACATAGCATATAAGTTAATCTACTATAAAATACAAACATAATTTTTTATTGACAAAATTATTTATTATCTACAAGTATGACATTAGTGGACCATCGCATGAAAATTCACATGTCAATTTATTTAATGATATTTTTATTAATGGATTTGCCCTGACATATTTAATGTTTTATGACAAAGTAATATACTTTATTTATATTATATTTTATTTTATTTTTAAGGATAATTTATTATTGAAAGGTGATGCTATGGAGATTATAGTTTTTTAGAACATTATTTGGTTGTGGAAGCTTTAATTGGTTTTGAATAGTGTTAGCTTTTTTTAATAATGGTTACCTATTATTTGGAGGTTTTTTTTAATCGTTTAATCTAGTGTTTTGATGTTAATTATATTTTTTTTAGATAATTGATGTATATATGTTGGTTTTAGTTTGATTTTTTTCATTATTAATTGAGAGATTTTTTTAGTGAAACTAGATTTACAAATCATATACTTTATAATTTTCTCCTTGCCACTTGAATTCCATAAATTGTTTTTGGAAATTTGTATCACAAGTTCCCAATTGAAACAACCATTCCAAACTTAATATCATATCTATATGACCAAGTGGTAGAGCCTAAAATCGTGTTTGTAGTTGTAGTACCCCGCTCTAGTTGACTGGCAATGATATGTCATTAACATTTATTTTGCCCTAAGGCCCACACTTTATTCTTTGAGGACCTCAGGTTGAAGATCCAGACATATGACTCTACTATTAGTGGTTGTGATGTTTATGTATGTTCTCCATTGGTATTATGATGAGGATATCATTAATGATTATGTGTGTATCTATTGGTATTATGATGATTGTAGCATTTATGGTTATGCATGTTCTCTATTGATGCTATGATGATTGTAGCATAAATGGTTATGTTTGGTCTCTATTGAATTTATGATGATGATAGTAGTAAAGGATATGTATGCTCTCTACTGCTATCATGATGATAATAGATTTGATGGATATGTATGTTTCCATTGATGTTATGATGATGATAGCCATGATGGATGTGCCCCCATGTTACCTACTTGCATTAGTTCTGGTTCACAATGAGCAATGATGCGAATGACTAGGTGATGTTAATGATGCCATGATGACAATGACTAACACTGAGAAACCTTGTTACTGATGATTATTGAGTATGGCAAGAAACCATCATAGGCACTCACATATGACAAGTTGATGACACCTGGTTTGATGAAAATTTATATTATTTTATCTTTGAAATTCTAAGTCGATTTTGAAACCTGCTATATATGTTTATCTATATTTTGATGATATGTTAATGGTTGCAGGCACAAATTAGTTGCTTGGCCTAATGACTCACATATGGGTGATGGGGCTGTACAAGTGGATGGAACTACATGGGAGGGGTGGGACAGTGTCCCTGATATCACCCACTAGCACTCCCGCCATGACTTGGGCTGGAAAGGTTGAAACACCTTCGCCTTGAAGATCACGACGTCATGAGGGCAGGTCCCAAAGTTGGATTGCTCATGAGGATTTTACCGGGGAGCGTGCATCAAGGCAGATTTCTTGATCCTCGACACCATTAGTCTCACTATAGTAGGCAACATAGGAGATGATAGTGGTCTATGTCGTTACACCTATACTTTCCCTCGTAGTCACTAAATGCTTGAAGGGCAAGTGGTGTGGCACCCTTAGAACTTCAAGAGAATTTCTTGAAGGGCATGACCAACTTGGCACCCTTGGCATCACAAATAAACTATTAGGCGTGGCACTCTTGGAATCATTAAAAATAAATTAATTGATAAATATAATCAAGAAATGAAAACTAGGTAAATTTACATCAAGGGTAAATGATGTTAGAAACTAAGATAATCAAAACAAAAATAAAACTTGGGTTAAGAGGATCATAGGAAGAAATAAAATAAGTTACCTTAAAAACTCTACCCTTCCCATGTTGGAAAATATTAGGTAGATTATGTAGTTTAATTAGGTAAAAGGGGAAAGAGGGACATAATTGTAAGGATAAAGATTAATCATAAAATACTTAAACCTAATTAAGATAAGAGATTAGTGAATTAAAATAAAATTAATAAATTAAAATTTTGAGAAATGTAGAGAACCTCTATGTGGCAACAACCAACATAAGAATATCCATCTAAGAGATAACTTCAGTTAAATTAAGGAGTAGGTAGGGGATCAAATCTTGACTCATTAATTGACTTTAGTAATGAACACAAATTAAGGAGTAACAAGGGAGATCAAGAGGCAACTCGGAGAAGAAATATGAATCTTGTTGAGGTAAGGAAAATATTAGTTTTACATTAAAATTTAAGTAAATAATTTTGGAGACCTTTAATGAGAGAGTGACACATGGGTGGGTGAATAATCAAACAATTGAATTATATAAAAAAAAAAAATTATGCATAACATGCCAAATGTCACCTATGAGGACTCCTATAAAAGAAGGGGCAAGCCATGGGAGAAGAGACTTTTTGGGAACCATATGGTTGGATGGATGAGACTATGCCAGAATAGTGATTACGAAGCTATAGTGAGTTTGGTGAGGTAGAGGATTTTAGAGAGGGGACTCTTGAGCCAAGGAGTGCTCTCCTCTACCAGCTATTGCATTCTTCCATTGTACAACCCCATTGCAGCTCGGGGGTCTGCAGGGAAGAAAAGCACCGAAGGAGTAGGCTGAGAGGTTAACTAGTGGCTCATTGCATTCGGATCAAGTACGTCGTCATTCACAGTCGGAGGTGACCAACAACAAGGGAAGACAAGTAACAGAAATTCAAGTGGAGTCTCGTCTTCTAGTGAATGATACATCTATGTTGCAATATTATTTTGTATGATTTATTTATGGCCTTAGTTAAATATATGTAAATTTTATCATACGTTCAGTGAAATGAACTTCAGGGATGTGTTAGATAGTGTTGAATAAATTTGAATTCCCAATGTCTTTCTCTTCTGGTTGTATTTTATTTTGATATAATATATATATATATATATATATATATATATATATATATATATAGAACTAGTCCTTACAGTAGCTTCAAGTTTTGTATTTGTATAGGAACTTTATGGTAACTTGCCACTACTTAGATTTCATTTTCATCTATAACTTTAATGATGTTATTTTTGGTTTGGTATATAAGTCAATATTGACACTAACAAAGTCGTCTATTATTCCAATACTTTTTGTTTTTAGTGTTATAGGTTGCAATCTTCCCATCATCTTGGCAAATGATATTCCCACTACTATATTGAGGTGCAAATTTAGGGTCTTTCTAATGTTTTATTTTTATTTTTTATAAACTTGTTTCACTTAGTGGGCACTGAAATCACAATCCTAATAACTTATTATTTCTCTTATGTCAGAATTTGATGAACATATCTGTAAGATTACTTTAGCATTACCATCCATTAACATGGTTAATAAAATTTATAGTTGTTAAAGTTAACATAATCATTTTTTTTTAATCAGAATTTCAACACTAATATAAATTCTATTTAAGATTGAAAATATAAGGTGATAATTATGCTATGGATGTCTATAATAAATTCTTTTCATATTCCTGTAGAATTTCCTGCAAATTCTCTACAAATCTACCTCTGAGATCTATGTAGAAAATCTTACTGTAGATCAACCCGATAATGTAATATACCAAAGCAAAATACTATAATCTACTTCTACTATCAATTTGCTTTTCAGAAGCTTAAAGATTGTGCAAGATCAAGCTAAACACATATAACCAGAAGAAGAAGAATCAATGCACATGAAACACATAAGAATACTCTGGGAAAAGCCTCAGCTAAAAACCCCACTATTTGTATTATCATACAAGGTGGAAATACATCAAGATTACACAAAGCCTTAGCTCTCACAACTAGCTAGCTCTCAATTTAATCCTCTTGGATGCTCATAGCAAACAAGGCTTCTCACAAACCTTTTCCCCTGCCCTCCAAGCCTCCTATTTCCTTGTGCAGTTTCTCCTGGGTGATCCTACTGTTACCAAGTGTAACACTGATCTTACACCTTGTAAAACTACGTAATTCTCAAGGAACCTTGTTCCTTCTGCATGGATGAGTTTCCTTTATAGGAAAACTCATGCAACTGATAGTACAATGTCCCTGTCTTTAATCTCAACTGAGTCTTTCTCTGAATAGACATGCATGAGTTATTTATGAGAGAATCCTCAGTTATCCGGAGTACACTAGTTTGATGCATGCATGCATTAACTGATTGAACTCACAATTAGTTCCTCAAACTGTTTAGAACTAATTTAACTAGACATAGCTCAGTTAACTGATCTAACTAATTACAACTCAAATACAACTCATCCTTATCTCCTTAATTAAGGGATAATCTCCTTAATTTAAGGAATAACTGTTGCATGACTTCACAAAGACTTCTAGCTTGAATTTCTCTAACTAATTTACTCAAGATGAATTAATTAATTATTTTTCACGCAGCTGGTGAGACTAAATTCAAATTTTAATTCAAGTACAAATTAAAATTGGAATATTTTGAATGCTATTTTTAGCACTTCTTGTTGCTATTCTCAACACTCCCTCTCAACAAGAAAGCAATTAAACTCGATCCCGATCTTGAACCTTTGGAATGTTTTGTATGAAACACTTCTCTCTAGTGTTGTTTCTCCAACAACTCCAAAAAAAAAAAAAAAAAAAAAAAAAAAAAAAAAAAAAAAAAAAAAAAAAAAAAAAAAAAAAACATCCAACCTGAATCAATGTGATGCATCTGTCATCAAAATCTTTGACTGTTATTGCCTCTGTCGACTGAAAACTTTGCGCTTTCGTTGACCTTGGCTTTCTGTACTATTGTCAATCCTTCACTACGCTCTTCAGTGTCTGACTTCTATATCATCTATCACTTTGATCTCTGACTGCACCAATCCCACTGATTCCTTCTACTACTATGTACTTTAGGCTCCCATAGCAAGGTATGATCCATGAGATAAAACCTCTCAATGAACCCTACCCAATTTCAGCCTTCTTGAGACTATCACTTCACATCACCCCACCTCACACCTAGAGGTATGGCTGCATGTGATCCCTCTGCCCACTTGGCTCGAAATTCCCCCCTACTAGAGGTCTCAGCATAAGTGGATGCCTCCACTCGGTCTCCTCTCAACATCTCCAATTGTGGCTCCTCCACAATTGTCTGAGACTTTTTTTGGGTCTGCATGTTGAGAGGTAATTTACTCTCCCTTTCAACCGCCAAGTCTCTAACATTTGCCTTGCCCTTAAGGCTTTGCATGCATCTTGAACCTCAAGTGCATACAGGTTCTTAACTCGTGAACTGATTTGTTTCACTTGTCCTGTGGTGATGTGTCTAAGGAAAACCCTTCCCTTACTGAAGACAACATCGTAGCCTTTGTCCTTCAACATCACGATTGATACCAAATTCTTCTTCAGTACAGGCACATGCTCCACATCTTTCAAGGTGATGAGAGTTCCATGCTTCCTCTAAAAAGCAACCGTGCCCACTCCTGAAACACTATACCTTTCATCGTCACCCATCTCTATCTACATCTTGAGGTCTTTCTCCTCTAAGGTACTGAATAAACTTTTATTATCAGTCATGTGGAATGAGTCGCCACTGTCAAGAAACCAACCACAACCCATCATTGACAACACCATGCATGCAATGAGGGTGAATTCCATTTCGAACTAAGAGGCCAATGCCTCACCTTCAGATCCTTCCGAGGATCTCTTCTTGGACATCTTTGATGGGCAATTAGTCGCATAATGACCCATCTCGTGACAATTAGAGCATCTCACTTTAGACTTGTCAACCTTCTTCCCTCCATGAGAAGAATTCGATTTGGGATGAGAATTCTTCTCCTCCCCTTTCCTTGCCTTACTCGCTAAGGCCAAATTTTCTTCATCCTCCTTGGATGAAGAACCATCTCGTGTGCTCCTCCTAATCTCCCCCTGCATGAGTTCCGACCACAGTCATTCCCAATCCGACAGTTTCTCCCTTCCATTCATAGAGTCTTGGTAGCTATGTCAGCTCTTTGGAAGACTACGGAGAGCAAGGCTCACCATAATCATCATCGAAAATAGTTATTCCCACACTTCCAAGCTCATCTCTACAGGTGGTGAGCTTGTTCAGATATGTGGAAATAGTATCACCGTTCTCCATCTTGATTCTTTGAAGCTTGTCCTTGAGCACCAACTTCCTCTGGCCGCTGCTGTTCTGGTAGAGGTCCTTCAATGTCTTCCACATTGAATATAGAGGGTTCTTCCCATGGAGACTCGAGACAATATGGTCTCGAACTCCCTCAAGAATGATCTGTCCCGCCCTTGCCACACACTTCTTCCATTCAACGAACTCTTGTGCATTAGTTGAATTTAACTTTGGGATTTCTTGATTAGTGAAATCCTTTAAGCCATTGTCTTCTAGTACAACCTCCATGCGATCTTTCCATGATATGCAATTCGAGTTGCCATCCAAGGCATACTCGAGTCTCAAGCCATAGAATGCCATTGACCAACTTGAAGTATGAGATGAATTCGATTTGTACCTGCAACCCCAAACTTTAAACTTTGAATTCTCTTCTTTGTATATTGTTCATAGCTCTGATAACCTTTGCTTTGATACCATGTAGAATTTCCTACAAATTCTCTACAAATCTACCTTTGAGATCTATGTAGAAAATCTAACTGTAGATTAACCTGATAATGTAATATACCAAAGCAAAATACTATAATCTACTCCTACTATCAATTTGATTTGTGGAAGCTTAAAGATTGAGCAAGATCAAGCTGGACACATATAGCCAAAAGAAGAAGAATCAATGCACATGAAACGCACAAGAATACTCTGGGGAAGCCTCAGCTAAAAACCCCACTATTTGTATTATCATACAAGGTGGAAATACATCAAGATTACACAAAGCCTTAGCTCTCACGGCTAGCCATCTCTCAGTACAATCCTCCTGGATGCTCATATGAAAACAAGGCTTCTCACAAACCTTCTCCTCTGCCCTCCAAGCCTCCTATTTCCTTGTGCAGTTTCTCCTAGGTGATCCTACTATTACCAAGTGTAACACTGATCTTACACCTTGTAAAACTATGCAATCCTCAAGGAACCTTGTTCCTTCTGCATGGATGAGTTTCCTTTATAGGAAAACTCATGCAACTGATAGTACAATGTCCTTGTCTTTAATCTCAACTGAGTCTTTCTCTGAATAGACATGCATAAGTTATCTATGAGAGAATCCTCAGTTATCCGGAGTACACTAGTTTGATGCATGCATACATTAACTGAATAAACTCACAATTAGTTCCTCAAACTGTTTGGAACTAATTTAACTAGACATAACTCAGTTAACTGAGCTAACTAATTATAGCTCAAATACAACTCATCCTTATCTCTCTAATCAAGGGATAATCTCCTTAATTTAAGGGATAACTGTTGCATGACTTCACAAAGACTTATAGCTTGAATTTCTCCAACTAATTACTCAAGATGAATTAATTAATTATTTTTCAGGTAGCTGGTGAGACTAAATTCGAATTTTAATTCAAGGACAAATTAAAATTGGAATATTCTATTCTTAACAATTCCAATATTTATACTAACTTTTTTATATCTACTTACAACATTAACTTTTTCTCCTACAAGTTAAGTTTGCATTCTTTACATATTAAAATTTCTCTTTAGTTGAAAAAATCGAAATATTTTTTTAATTATGAATATATATCTATATTGTACTATATTGTTTCAATTGATGTTGTAAATACAGTTAACAATGCTAGCTATACCACAAAAGGAAAGTTTGAATATTGTTGCTAGGTTAAGGGAGCAAGTTGGTGATGGTTAATGTTGGTGTCTTTCCAAAAAGTGCAAGTGATAACAACTTATGATTATTTTATGTCTTCATCTAAAATATATTGTAGGGATTTTAGGCACTTGAAAGGGGCTAAATATATTTAATCTATTAATAATATATTGTATACAAGTAATTTAATTTTTATTATCATTATAAAAATTACCATTTTAATATTTATATTTACACTAAAATATTTGATTGTTTATAAATACAAAGACAAAGTATCCTAGGCTTGAATTAGAGGAGAAGGATGTGCATAATTGTAGCAGAAATATCAATGAACAAGCTAATGGAGGTCATGGAGATATTACCCATAATTCCTATGAGTGAGACAAATGATGATAATCATATAATTGGGAATGGAAGGATAAGTAGACTGATCCATGACAACTTTTCTTTGATGGATGATTACTTTGATGATGTTGATGATGTACATCTAATTGATAAAGCAAAAAAAAACCACTATATGAAGGTTTAAGGATATATATTCTCTTGGATATTTGATCATTGATGAACTTGAAAATATCAAACTATTTGTCATAACTTGTCTCATACAAATTTTATGGTATATAGTATGACTCTCCATACATGAATACTATATTTTCTTTATGTTTTTAGCGTTAATTGTATAAAGGATGAAATATTAATGAAAGTTTATGGCAAATTTTTTTTTGGAATGCTGTAGATTGTTAAGCGATTTTCTCCTACCATAATCAAATAAATTACTTTGCACGTGCTAAGAATTGTCTCTTAATATACAAGATGTTAGAACAGAGTATGAAGAAAGATATCAGAATAGAGTATGAAGCCATTATTGCATGTCTTAACAACTATATTATATATCATGGACAATATGCAACAAAGTTAGAATGTCACAATGTAAAATTAGTAAATATTAGAAAAATAAAGTAACAACTAATGTTCATCGAAAGGTTCTTATAGAATTTCCCATAATTTTGTGTTTCCAATGAGTGTTTAAGTGCAAAAACATAACACAAATTTATTGATTATTATGCATGAACATAAGTGAGGATGGTGTGATGTGAATTCTTGAAAATGGTGCTATGATTAGGGATAACAAGGAAATATGATCAAATTTTAAAGAATATCCCCATAGTGTTAGGATTTCCTTGGAAATCTATGGTGTCAATCCATTTGGAGAGCTAAGGTCTATTTATTTAGTGTGGATTATTTTTTTTAATGAACATATCTTCCCCAGATGTCAATAAAGTGGGAGTACATTATGTTGGCAATGATTATTCCAGTCATTTATTTAAAATAAATTTTCCAGGTAAATATCATTTCAATTGTACTTTAATTATTAGATACATATAAATCTATTATAGATAATATAAATATGTATTTTTGAACAATTAGGAAAGTACCAAGCTAATATATGGATGTATTTATTGAGCTTCTTATTGTTTTTTTTTGAAGTTATGGGTTGGCATCACTATATACAACATAAACTAGTAGGGAAAAAGCTATTTCAACTCCATGGAATACTTACATGGAAAATTTCTTGTTGATCAATGCTAACACACTTTTGTGGTAGGTAAATTTAATTGTATCAAATTTCTGTGCATTTTTTGAATAATTTCTTTGTGTACTCGCACTAACATAATTCCACATTTTTTAGGCCTTCAAACAAAGGGTAGATTTTGGCATGCCCAACATGTGGTCCCATAATGATATCTCCATGTTCAAGAAGTTTAGAAAATGAGGTGTTGATGAGTATAGGAACTTCCTCCCTAAGAACCATCATTGTCGAATATTTGGTTTCCATATCATATGTAACACATCTAATAATTAATTTATTTTCCTTTATGTTTCATAAAGGTCATTAACACATTAATGAGTTTCCATGAGGAATGAAAAGATACTCCAACCAATTTTGTAGTTTTCCCTACTGTGAGCAATTACATGTAGCTCATTTGTTTGATACACTACATAGTGGGAAGAATGTTCCAGAAACATTATGGAGAATTTTAGATGGAATAAATAATAAAGATAAAAGCACCAAGGTTTTTAGTTACATTCAGGAAGACAATCATGTATTGGGAAATTTGACTCATTGTTCTAGTGATGGATAACTAGACAATATTTCATGGTTATTTATAGACTAGGAAAGTAATGTAATAAAATATGTCATTTAGGAAACTGATTTTTTCATTTCTTTTGCTTCAAACATAAAAATATATTAATGAAGAAAGGTGACCTTGGTAGGATGAAAACTCACAATTAGCATATATATATATATAATATATATATATATATATATATAATATATATATATTTATATATATTATATTTATATATATATATATATAATATTATATATATATATATTATATATATATATATATATATATATAATATATATATATTTTTTTTTTTTTTTTTTATTTTTTTTATATTTTATTTTTATTTTTATTTATTTATTTTATTTATTTATTTTTTTTTTTTTTTTTTCAGAAATTTGGAATTGTTTTCAATTTTGGAAAAAAAATGACTCCTTATGTGTTTTAATATGTTTTACCTATATCTATCCTAGCTAACTTTGATAACAACATTCCCCATGGTGGGTGTGCATTTAGGGAGTGTTAGGATGTTAATGATGTTCCAAGAGTTTAATATGGGGTGGTAAGATGTCCTCTCCTGAAAGCTTGCATGGACACCTTGCCATCACCAACCTTGATCAAAGGAAAGGTAAGGTGTTCATGGTTTTGCCTACAAACATGAGAAGGGAGATGCTTGTACATCAACTCCGTACATATCACACTAGTTGAATCAAGCATGTAATCATGGATTCAAGAGGCCGATGATGCCACTATAATTTCACACAAATTGGGGGAGTTTGCAATGCAAGTGGGAGTAAGGACTTGGAAGCTAATGTAGGAGCATCCGGACTTAACCAGCAATGTGAAAGATTGTTCACATGTTGTGGCTAGACGAGTTGAAATTCATTGACCTGATGGGTCAAAAGGTAGTTTTATTGAGAGGGTTTGATCCCTCAAGAAATGAGTTGTATTTCATTATTGTAATAAGTTATAAATTTTCTTATTTTAGGCTAAAAGATGAGTTGTTAGTGTAGGTGTGAGATAGAGCTAGGAATTAGAATATTTGTTGTTAGATTTATTAAAAATAGGGTTGATTTGTTAGGAACAGTTAGAGAGATTTTTGATTGTTAAAAGGAAGGAAAAATGTAATGAAACAGAGAGAGGATAGGTGAGTGGATTTAGTAGAGTGAGAGCAGGATAGTGTGTGGATTTTGTTTTCAAGACAGAGGTCTTCATTTGTGTAATCAGGCCAAAGGTCGAGACTCTGTAATGTTATTGTGAATAAATTGATGTTGTGCGCATAATTGTTTACATGTAGCCCGTGGAGGTCCTCAAATGACAATTTTCTTTGTATTTGGTTGATATTGATGTTTGCTTTGCTTTCCATGCTTTAAAACAGATAGACACTAATTTAAAAGAGTAATCAGCGAGTTAAATGTATCGTTTGGGTTCCGCAATCAGAGAACCCAAAATACACTAGAAATCGTCGCAATATGCCTTCAAATTTAGAATCCAGACTTCAAATTTTATAGATGGAGGTTTTGATGGTTATCGGGTCTGTGGATCCCAATCGCATTGTTTAAGTGGAGAGGAACTGCTTGTGGAATTTTTGATTTCCGATATCGCAACAATACCGGATCCGAAAAGTTATATAGCAGAGTTGATAACCTATCGGGTCTGCAAAAGGGTCATTGCATCGACATATTGAAGTGTAATGAGACTGGTCGATTGAACATTGCAATTGTGATTGTGCGATTTGATCGCAACCATTAGATCATGATCTATCGCAGCAGTTGGATCACAAGCGGTTCTCGCTACAGTGAATGGTTATCGGGCGCGTTGAAAACCCTAAGCGGTTTTTAAGTGGTCTCGCCTCGATTCCATTAAGGAGGTGCCATGTAGCAAGGCGAAATAGAATGAAACCATATATTAGGTGGTTAAACTCTGATATATTGACCCACCCGAAATCTTTGACAATCGTCAGATATCACGGTTCTAGATCGACGACCATCGGCGCTCAGGCATTGACTTTCGTGTACGGTAAGCGCGTCGATGCAAAAAAAATAAAAATCAACATTTTGCGGGGTTTTTCAATGTATTTGATTAAAAGGGAAAACAGTCAGGTTTAGTTAAAAATGGTGATCCACAGGTGATTTTGGGGTCTTTTGTAAGTCCGCTTCTGCGCTACGTCATTTGTGGTATCCGAGTAGAAAAAAGGGTTGTTTACAACAAAAATGCCGCCAACGAGAGGCATTGGTCGAGGAAGGCCTGACCCAAATGCAATTCTACTGGAAGAGGTATGGAGTCTGCACAAGCGAATGGAGTCAATTGAGACTACCCAGAGAAGAGCACCTGATGAAGGAGATGAGAGTTCTTCAGAAGACTTTCCTGAGGAGATAGTATAAGAAGACAATGAAAGTGCCAAAGTCCTCAAGATGTTGGCGAAAGTAGGGGGAATACCCAAGGTGGAAATCCCTATGTATGAAGGGAGTCTGAATGCAGAAGAGCTAACGGATTGGATTAGATCCTTATACTAGTACTTTGATTATGAAGAAGTTGATGAGGGGAAGAGGGTGAAGTTTTCAGTTACTAGATTGAAGGGTCATGCAACTATCTGGTGGGATGAGTTACAGACATCAAGAATGAGGAAAGGGAAGTCCAAGATCAAGTTATGGGACAAAATGATAAGTAAAATGAAAGCCAAGTTTTTGCCTAAAGATTATCATTTGAATCTTTTTAAGCAATTGCAAAATTTAAGGAAAAAAGGAATGTTTATTAAAGAATATACATAAGAGTTTTATAGATTGAATATTAGAGCAGGGCATGTAGAGGATGATGTGGAAAAGGTAGCTAGATATATCAATGGTTTAAGGTATGACATACAAGATGAAATTAGCTTGTTAAGTCTGAAAATTGTTGAGGAAGCCTATCAAGCAAGTTTGAAGGCAGAGGAGAAGATATTGAGGAAACAGAGTCAAAGGAATAGAGGAAAAAGCTCAGTAAGAGGTAGAGGAACTACCAGACCAAGGGGACAATAACATCAACATGAAGCAGGAAGCTCAAGTAGTAGACCACCACAAGGGGGGAATCTAACAGAGGAAGATATGTGCCCAGAGGAAGAGGGCAAGGAATGTATGTTCGATGTTATACATGTGGAGAATGGGGACATATGTCATGGGATTGTCCTCATAATAAACCAGCAAGTCAGAGGAATGCGAATGTAGCTGAGGCAAAGCTATAACAACCTCGACTTGTGGAAAAAGAAGAACCCCTTGAAGAAGGTGAATCATTGTTATTGAGAAGGACTTTGCTTAGGGCAGAGCCGGAGATTGGAGAACCAACACATACGAAGAATTTTTTCAGAACTACCTGTAAGTCAAAAGGTAAGTGTTGCAAAGTGATAATTGACAGTGGAAGCACCGACAATCTTGTTTCTACAGAGATGGTGGACAATATTGGACTAGCAAAGACCATGCACCCTACTCCTTACAAGGTATCATGGTTACAGAAGGGACATCGGATTATTGTGATTGAACAATGCAAGGTGGAGATACAAATTGGTATCTGTAAAAATGTAATATTATGTGACGTAATGCCCGTGGATGTATGCCATGTATTGTTGGGAAGACCATGGCAATTTGATCGAAAAGCTATTCATGATGGGAGGAGAAACACTTGTACTTTGGAGAAGCATGGAACCAAACACACATTGCTGCCATTGAAGGACGATTCTGACAAAGGAACACATGGAAGTAGTATTATGCTGATAAGTGGAAAGGAGTTGCTGCAGGAAGTAGTGAAGAATGAGGAGTTGCATTTTGCTATTGTGGGAAGATCAAAGGTAATTTTGACTTCCAAAAACTTAGATGATTTGCCTAAAGAAGTTAAAATGTTGTTGGATGATTTTGCTGATATTATTGTGGATGCGTTGTTGAATGCATTTCCACCGATCAGGAGTATTAGTCATCATATTGACCTAATACCAAGAGAAAGTTTTCCAAATAAAGCAGCATACAAATTAACTCCTCAAGGGAATGCAGAAGTTGGAAGGCAAGTGCAGGAGCTAATGGATAAGGGGCTAATAAGAGAAAGTCTTAGTCCATGTGTTGTACCAATAATACTAAGTCCAAATAAAGGAGGAGAATGGTGCATGTACATAGATTCCAGAGCCATCAACAAGATCACAATCAGGTACAGATTTCCTTTTCCACACATGGATGATTTAATGGATTGTTTGAGTGGATCAAAATACTTTACTAAAATAGATTTGAAGAGTGGATATCATCAAATAAGAATCCGAGAAGGTGATGAGTGGAAGACTACATTTAAAACAAACAGTGGGTTGTATGAGTGGTTAGTGATGCCTTTTGGTCTCACTAATGCACCTAGCACATTCATGAGGTTAATGAATGAAGTCTTGAAGGAGTATTCAGGCAAGTTTGTTATTGTTTATCTTTATGATATTCTAGTTTTTAGTAAAAGTAAAGAAGAACGTTTAGAGAATCTTAAGTTGGTTCTAAGAACTCTACAGAAAGAGAAACTACTAATAAATCTCAAGAAATGTAGTTTCATGAAGGAAGAACTGGTTTACGTGGGATTTGTAGTTCCTAAAGAAGGCTTGAAGATGGATCCAGAGAAAGTCTAAGCAATTTGGAACTGGCCTACTCCTAGAAATATATTTGAGGTAAGAAGCTTCCATGGACTTGCAAGTTTTTACAGAAAGTTTATCAAAGGCTTTAGTCATATTTGTAAACCTATTCTTGAAACAATCAAGGAGATCAATCAACCATTCAAGTGGATAGAATCAATAGATATGAATTTCAATTGGTTGAAAATGAAGATCACAGAGGAACCAATTTTGGCTTTACCTGATTTTGAGAAAGTCTTTCAAGTAGAAACAAATGCTAGTGGAGTTGCAGTTGGAGCAGTTCTAAGTCAAGAACAAAGACCGATAGCATACTTCAATGAGAAATTGAATGTTGCAAAGAAGAAATATTCTTCTTATGATAAAGAGTTTTATGCTATTGTGCAGGCCTTAAAGAAATGGAGACATTATTTGCTGCCAAAGGAATTCATATTGTATTCAGACAATCATGCCTTACAATTCATCAATAACCAGCCGAAGCTGAATCAGAAACATGCCAAGTGGGTAGAATTTCTACAAAGCATTACTTTTGTAATAAAGCACAAGAGTGGTAACTTAAATAAAGTAGCAGATGCATTGAGCAAGGTAAGTTTTATTATGCAAGAATTCAAAGTGGGTGTTGTAGGATTTGAGGAAGTGATTGAAATGTACAAGGATGATGTAGATTTTAAAGATATCTACACAATATTCAGAATCCAATGAGTCATAACAAAAGTCAGTGGTGGACTATCTCATTCAAAGATGCCTATTGTTTAAAAGCAATAAATTGTGTATTCCCAAATGTTCATGAGGGAAAACATAATAAAGCAGAAACATAGTGGAGGATTATTTGGTCACTTTGGATAGGATAAAATATTTTCTCAGGTTAATGCTTTTTATTATTAGCCAAAAATGCAGATTGATGTTAAGAAGTTTGTTGAGAAATGCAGGATATGTCAACATGCTAAAGGAAGGAGTCAGAATACATGATTGCATCATCCATTGCCAGTACCAGACCGACCGTGGGATGCAGTTAGCATGTATTTTGTTCTAGAATTACCAAAAACCTAGAGAGGGAATTATTCTATTTATGTTGTAATAGATAGATTTTCCAAAATGGCACATTTCATTGCATGTAGGAAAACTAGTGATGCAATACACATAGCAAATTTATTCTTTTCAGAAATTGTAAGATTACATGGATTGCCTATAAGTATTGTGTCTAATCGAGATAACAAGTTTGTAGGGCACTTTTGGAGAACTCTTTGGAAGAAACGGGGAGCTAACCTCAGTTTTAGTTCAGCATACCATCCTCAAACAGATGGACAGACTGAAATAGTAAACATGAGCTTGGGGAATATATTGAGGAGTTTAGTATATCAAAATCATAAGCAGTGGGATTTAGCACTAGCTCAAGCTGAGTTTTCTTATAATGATACTCCAAACTGAAGTGATGGAATGAGCCCATTTCAGATTGTTTTTAGAATGAACCCAAGAGGTGTGTATGAGCTCAGAGATTTGCGAAAGTAGGAGACTAGAAGTGCAAAAGCTGAAGAGTTTGTAGAACAGATGTAGAAACTAGAGGAAGAAGTCAAAGGCAGGTTGTAGGAAAGAATCAACAAATACAAACAAAGGGTAGATCTGAAAAGAAGAGAGAAGGAATTCCAAGTGGGAGATTCAGTGATGATGCATTTAAGAAAAGAAAGATTTCCTACTAAAACTTACAATAAATTGAAAATGAAAAAAGATAGAACCTTGTAAAATTGTAAGAAAATTTTCAGCCAATGCATATGAAATTGAGTTTCCAGAAGGGATTGGAATATCCCCCATCTTTAATGTTGTAGATTTGTATCCATACAAAGAGGTAGAGACAGAGCTACAGGAGGAAATTACAGGAGATGAAGTTCAAACTGTGAATTGGGAAGAACAGATTCCAAAGACAACTAAGAAGGAAGTGGAAGCTGTTTTGGAGAAAAGAGTATAAAAAAGAACCAAAGGACAAATTTATTTCCAATATCTAGTCAAATGGAAAGGACAGCTAGTGGAGGATGCTAGCTAGTTGACAACAACAAAATTACAGAAGTATGGAGTAAGTCCTGAAAGTTTGAAGGACGATTCTTTTCTTCCCCGGGAGTCTAATGCAGGAGCATCCGGACTTAGCCAGCAATGTGAAAGATTGTTCACATGTTGTGGCTAAACAAGTTGAAATTCATTGACTTGATGGGTCAAAAAGCAGTTTTACTGAGAGGGTTTGATCCCTCAAGAGATGAGTTGTATTTGATTATTGTAATAAGTTAGAAATTGTCTTATTTTAGGCTAAAATATGAGTTGTTAGCATAGGTGTGAGATAGAGCTAGGAATTAGAAAATTTGTTGTTAGATTTATTAAAAATAGGGTTGATTTGTTAGGAATAGTTAGAGATATATTTGATTGTTAAAAGGAAGGAAAAATGTAATGAAATGGAGAGAGGATAGAGGAGTGGATTTAGTAGAGCGAGAGTAAGATGGTGTGTGGATTTTGTTTTTGAGATAGAGGTCTTAATTTGTGTAATCAGGCCCAAGGCTGAGACCCTGTAATGTTATTGTGAATGAATTGATGTTGTGCACATAATTATTTACATGTAGCTCGTGGAGGTCCTCGAATGATAGTTTTCTTTGTATTTGGTTGACATTGATGTTTGATCTGCTTTCCATGCTTTACAACAGATGAACAATGATTTAAAACAGTAATCAACGAGTTAAATGTATTGTTTGGGTTCTGCATGTGGAAAGCCAAAAATACACTAGAAATCGTCGTAAAACGCCTTCAGATTTAGAATTCGGACTTCAAATTTTATAGACTGAGGTTTTGATGGTTATCAGTTCCGTGGATCCCAATCACATCATTTAAGTGGAGAGGAGTGGCTTGTGGAATCGCCGATTTCTGATATCGCGACAATACTGGATTTGAAAAGTTATAGAACAGAGTTGATAACCTATCGAGTCCACAAAGGGTCATCGCATCAGCATATTGAAGTGTAAGGAGACTGGCTGATTGAACATTGTGATTGCGATTGTGTCATTTAACCGCAACCATTGGATTGCAATCTATCATAGTTGTTGGATCGCAGGTGGTTCTCGCTACAGTGAATGGTTATCGGGTGCATTGAAAACCGTAAGCAGTTTTAAGTGGTCCGGCCTCGATTCCATTGAGGAGGTGCCACGTAGCAAGGTGGAATAGAACGAAACCATATATCGGGTGGTTAAACCCTGATATATTGACCCACCCAAAATATTTGACAACCATCAGATCTCACGGTTCTAGATCGACGACCATGAGCACTCGCTGCATTGACTTCCGTGTACGGTAAGCACACCGATACAAAAAAATTAAATAAAAATCAACGTTTTGCGGGGTTTTGCAATGTATTTTGATTAAAAGGGAAAACAGTTGGGTTTAGTTAAAAAGGGTGAACCGCGGGTGATTTTGAGGTCTTTTGTAAGTCCACTTCTGCGCTGCATCAGAAGACCTCACAATCCTTATATTATGGCATCTACTCCTCAGGCCCAACAATGCTAAGTCAGCTGGCCCATATTGTAGGAGCTATGCAGTTCCTCACATTCACTCTAGCAACCTATCATCGTGGCTCCCGAATCTCGATGATCATATGTGCTTCTCCCCTTTAATGAGCTCTGCTACTTAGGTTTGGAATTATGTTTCTTATTCCCAACAATTCATATCTCAATTGGAATCTCTTCATGCTCTCACTAATTTCTCCAATCTAGAATTTTGGGTTTTGTCTTTCGGTTCCCCTTTTCAACCCTGATTTTGTTCTAATATTTTTTACGCCTATGTCTCAATTTTTTTTAACTTTCTTCCTTAACATTGTTCTATGTGGTCTACTCAAACTCTATTTCAACTTACTAGCTCCCTATCCCTTCCATCTGTGTGCTACCCCTCTCTCCGCACTCTTCTCTTGAGACAACCCTCCCTTGCTTCCTTTCCAAGTTGCATCGTAGACTTGTTAATTCTTCTACGGTAGAGAGTCAAGGAAGGCCCAATTTGCCTCCCTCTCCTGCCAACACCTCTCCCTCTATGCATGCCACTCGTGCTCAGGATTCTTCTAGAGCCACCAAGAACTGCTATTGACGCATAATTCCAAAAACCATGCAAAGGGTTATTGCTGACATTGAAGGGAAAGTCTAACAAGCATGAAGATTCATCGTAGATCATCATGTGCAGTGAGAAAGCAAAGATTGGATTCTTGATATTGGTAATTCCATCATAGAAAGGACTTCTTCTTACATGTAGACAATCAACCTATATTGACATGTCAAAAATTTCATGGGCCAAGTCCTTACAGATAAGACAAACACCCAGTAGGAGCTCCTCATTTGCATGTTAAAAATCATGGAGAAGATGGATAATATTGATGTTAAACTCAATCAATTATTTAAGTATATGTACTACTCTACCATAATTAGATACCAACATCGATCTTCCTCCTCCAGATCAAGCTTAAAATCAAACAATATGGCAATGCCCACAACTCATCTTTTGTTTTATGCTTTTCTCAAAGATGTGTTCCTGCCTCCTAGGCTATGTATTTCTCTCCATGTTAGGCCCTTTCTATGTTTTTGTTTTAAACTTTCAGACACACATATTATATACAATAAAGGTAATATCAAATTTTTGTGTTTATGTTACTGGTCTAATTTCCCCAGTGGTATACCAATAAAGACCATCTATGATGTAACTATGCCTTTTATGCAATAATATAACTCCCCTGATCTACAAAAAAAAAATTGATACCAACATAAAACAACTTATATATGACTTTCACAATTACATGAGGTAAGTTGTTCGCATTTATAGTTAAAAAGTTACTATAAATTTGGCAAACATTTCATTTACTTTCACTATTATGTAATATTTATAATTTTTTTGAATCCTGTATTAACTTTCATTGACACCTGTTGGTGGTTGTCATCAATAAAGAAGACATACAATATTACAAAAAGGAAATTCCCTCTCTAATGCATGAATTGTAAAAATATCTTCCTTTGACATTTTTCAATGCACAAGAACACTATCTCATACATCAAGTTGATGAGATTTAAATATCAGTACGTCTACATAAGGTCAATGTGGATGATTGAGAGTGACTAGAAGGTATTGAAAGTTTTTATTAGAGAAAGGTCAAGTCTGAAGGGATTTGTGGTTGAGGGTTATATGGTATATCAATCCATGGTGTATATTAATATCCTTTTCAAGTGGCATCACTAGATAGCAATGTCCATTGCATTTGAAATGTCAACTCTAACAACAAATATGAAGGGGATGTTTTGTTGGTGGAAGGTAGGATGGTGAAAGTGAAAGGTGATCAAACAATAGAGACCAACTATAATATTTTATATTATTTTTTATCAACTTTATGTTTATTGAATTTTCAAAATTTTATTCATCCATCGTTTATTAACCTTTGCTAATACTCAATTATTAAATTGTTTTTTAATCGTATATGGTTGAAAGGGGTGCATTACCATTTTATACATAGTAAATATCTTGACTAGGTGATGCTATTATGGATAGAACAATATAAAAAATATTTATGGTATATTATCATGGGATGGGGGTGGTAAATCTTGTTATAATATCTCATCATTCTTGAGATATCAATCTTACGCAGAGGGAAAGTGATATAACATATGGTGCAAAATATAAAAAGGTACATTACCCACATTTTTTTGTTTTTCCCCTTTACTATATATTCTATTGTTATTTTGTCCTGAAAACAATAAGTAGTTGGTTTAATTGTGTTTCTTAAGTGATAATAATACATTTTTTAAATATTGAGCATATTGGTGTAGGTGAAACAACAAAAGGATATGTTGTGTAATGACGAGAAATTTCACATCAAACAATTGGATGATAAGAATAAAACCTTTGATTGTGGAATGCCTATAGCTTTTTGGTTCTTAGTGTTTTCTCTAAGCACTAATGAAACCTCTGATTGTAAAGTAAATGGAGTTTTTTTGGGTTAATATTGTTTTGTGTAGCATTGATAGGTATCTAAAAGTGATTCAAAAATAGATACCATGAATACTTGGAAGATATGCTTGATTTAGAGTTTGAAATCCTTCAAATCAATTCTCTTCAATCCCTCTCAGTATAAGTAATGGATGATTGTCATCCTATAGAACTATTATTGAGAATATTAATTGATTTACCATGTTTAATACATGGTTATTTGAACTAAGTACAATGTCTTATGTTCTTTCTTGTTAGTGTGAATCAGTCTTCTATTCATAGGTTCCAAATGAAGCATGTTGGTATGTTGTTTTTAGGTATGAGCCACGAGGAAGGTTGATAAAGTATATTGTATTGAAAGAAGACAATATTAAAGAAAATGAACAAGATGATGTAGAGGAAAGAGTATATCTTTTGGATGAAAAAGTTGAAGATAGTGCAGATAAGGAGTAGGTAGATGTCTTAGATGAATTAGTTGGAGATGATATATATCATGAGAAAGTAGATATGTCATATGAAAAATTTCAATAAGTTGATGGTGATGTTGTTATGGCCACTAGTTTTAGTGTTTTTGATTTTGATTTCGATGAAGAAAAAGAAGATTAATGATTATATTGAAATATAAAAGGTAATTATGTCTTTCACTACGTTTTATTCTCTTATTTTTAAAATATTTATATGATATATCTTTTGCTATTATTTTTATTTTTATTTTTATGTTTCTTGATATTTAGTTGATATTATGTTAATTTTATTTCCTTTCACTAGATAAATTGGATATGGGGAATAGAGAGGGGTGGGTTGCAAATTGGATAAATAAGCTTCCACCTTCATGTAATTGACTTTGTATTGTAGAGAATAAATTGTTCTTAAAACCAAGAGAAGTTTCTCTAGAGTGATCAATTTAAAAGAGGCATGCCTTAAATAGATTCACACAATTGGATTCGATATAATAAACTTTGACTTATTCTAAGTACCCAATATTTTGTCCTTTGGAAAGGAAATCTCCTAATTTATTTTGAGTTCAAAAACCCTCTCGTATTAAAAAATAATATGTCTAATATGATCAAATTGTATTCAACGAGATCCAAGCATAATTTTGCAAAGGTTTGAACATTAGCTCTATTCACTTGTCAGTTGTCAGGGTCCACATAACGTGAGTCTTGCATAGATTATAAGAAAATGTGTTCAATTTTCATAAATTACAATGTGTTGGACCTATAGTACTTTATAATATTTCATATCATTCCAAGATCTTGTCAACATGTAATTGGACTCAATCCATCCTTATTTGGTTTGTTTTAGGCACCCAATCTTTTGGACTTTGGCATTGGAAAAGTAACTAGGTCCAGTCTTCATATTTATCTTTGTACTTGTATCAATTTTTATTTCATGTAAAAGAAGAAAAATAATTTTATTTGAGCATGGGTTTCATGCTTCATTTAATGGTCATCTAGGTAAAGCATGCATTTCATGTTCCTAAGGTTCGTCAAATATTTGTCAAAGGAATTATTGTCATATGTAAAAGACCCTTTCAAGCAATTTATATTAAGAAATGAACATCATTTTTGAGTTTATAAAGTCAATTTGGACTCCCAAGACCAAGTTGGCCATACAAGTGGAAGTTGGTCTAGAAGAGGCCTATTCAACCTTTTGAAAGGTGTATATATAGCTAGAGACTTCACCCTATTGAATAACGCACATAAGTTTGATTTGCACTAAGGCAAGAAGAAAGAAGAGTGAAAAAGTTAAAGAGAAGAAGGAAAAGTCAAAGTGAGGAAGAAGGTCTAGAAATATATCTTTTCTGTCCACATGTGTGAGAAAATTATGGTTTTCTGTATGAGTTGCAGGGGCCGAATTGTAGACTTGAAGTTGCAGGACCAACACTTTGACTAGAGTAGTTTATGAAGAGATTGACCTTCATTGACTTTGGTAGATATTTTCTTGTTTGGAGGAGATCATGTGGAGGGATTAGTTGGGGCTTGAGGAGGTATTGGACTTGGTGTTTGGGTATTGGAGGTCTCATTTTGATATGATTCTATAAGAAGAGGATTGTTTAGGTTTTCCCTAGTTGTGGGATTTTTCCCTATTGTGGAGCCTATATCTTATGTTCTTTGTGTTTTGTGATCTTCATGTTTTTGATAATTTCTTGATGTAGATGTAAAACATAATAATATAATTCCAACAAATATCACAAGTAATTGTCAAGTAAGGAAAACTAATATTAATTAATAAATTTCTTGATTTTCCATCATGGTATTAGAGCTAAGGTTGGTAGAAGGAGCCCAAAATATTACAGGTTGTTAGCATAATGGAAAAGAAAAGAAAAGTATACGACACGAAAGATCTGAAGTATGTTACAAATCTAACTATGGGTTGATTCATGTTTCCTATGAAGTCCTGTAAAAATATATTTTCTGAGCATATTAAATAATCGAAGTTCTCTTTGATATGAAGCCAAGTTTTCCATTGCAAGGTACAATCCTATGAAGATCCAAAAATCCAAGTCTGATGGAAAAGTTACTTTTAATTACTACTATATGAATTATCTTACAATACAAAGTTCCGATTCAATGCAAATTACAAGATATAAGATCAGAAGTTCTAGATCAATTATCCGTAGTCTAAATCAAGTGATACTGAACTACTCTGCAAATCTTTGAAAGGCATCAAGACACATCTATAAAAACAAACCTACGTATGCAATTATAGCAATATTTGGAAGGAGCGCAAAGCACTATGGATCAAAAAGTTTTTTAGGTCCCTATAATACTGGCATATTCCCCATTATTATTGTCATTGTAGCCCCTTATTGTTATTTTTGTGCCCCTGTTGTCCCCATATTATTATTATTGTGCCCCATAAAAGCCCACTACTGTTATTGTTGTGCCCTTACATTATTATTGTTATGTCGACTCTGATTATATTGTGACCCCTTATACTCCTATATATAGAAATGAGGTTTTGTCATCTGTATCGTGCAAGAATCGTTCATTTGTGTAATGTAAAGGAGGTTTCCCCCTCGAAGAGGCTAATTTTGAAGTCATTTATCGATCTCTTATTCTATTTTGTGCGTTGGTTTCATAACATTTAGTATCGGAGCTTTGGGTTTTATGGTTTCACTACTTTAAACAGGTCATCATGGGATTTTTTCTATAAATTTTTTATACAAATCTTCAGAAGATGAAATTAAAACTCATTTGAATTGAAATATTGATGAACCGTGTGGCTGAATTTAAGATATTATCTTGCTATATTTTCGGAGATACAAACTGAGGAAGTTAGGGTTTTTGCAGGCTCCAAAACTCGATCTCAAATAGGTAACCTTGGGAAAATAGTCATAACTTTCTATCTGAGCATCAGATTGAAATTTCATAAAATGTGATAGAAAGAGGACAAACTGTAGTTTGTTAGGTACCATTTTCAGGGCCAAAGGTCAAAACTGTTGATACAGATTTAAACATGAATGAAACAAATTAAAGATATAACCATAGATACAAAGCTGTAGTAGAAATAACACTTCATCTCATTAATATAAAATATTGAAATATACTTACAAACAAATTGGGAATAAGACTAGTTCGGGCGATGATAGCTTATCTCTGAGAAGAGATGTGGCGGCTACATGCCTATGAACTGTGTTACAATGAGGCTCAAAGGCCTATTTATTGTTGAGAAACAATGGAAAACCCTAAACATCCAAAAACCTAACCTTAGGAGATGAAGCGCCACACTATGGGCCCCGTTTGGGTAAATTGGTACATCGACTTCCTAGGGTCGTAACTTTGGCATATGATCTCTGTTTGATGCGGAAAATACCTCGTTAGAAAGATCTATCCGAGGAATACAACTTTTGAGTGAGCAACATCAATCTATTACCGATGCTTCTCCTAGTTTTCCCAAAAAACATTGTTTAGGGCCTCAAAACAGCTCTAAAAGTTTAGAACTCGAAAAATTACCAAAAATAGTAAAGTGTGCTACAAATAAGGAAAATGAAAAAATGAAAGAAACAATGGTGGGGGTCCAAGTGGAATAGGTAGGTGGCCACCTAGATCAATAATGACATGTGGTACTTCGTAAAAGTTCGCTCTACTTAACTAATCTATAATCAGGTGTGTTGAAGATAGCAACAAGAAATGCTAAAAATAACATTGCTATAAATAGAATTTCAGGATATACTCCAACTCTGTTGGAAATAACAAAAAACAGAAATGCTAAAAATAACATTACTATAAATAACATTTCGGGATATATTCCAATTTTGATTTGTCCTTGAAACAAAATTGAGAATTAAAATTTGAATTTAGTTTCACTAGCTGTTTGAAAAATAATTAATTAATTCATCTTGAGTTAATTAGTTGGAGAAAATAAAACATGAAGTCTTTGTGAAGACATGCAATAGTTATCCCTTTTATTGAGGAAGTTATCCCTTAATTAAGGAGATAAGGATGAGTTGTATTTTAGTTGTAATTAGTTAGCTCAGTTAACTGAGTTAAGTCCAGTTAAATTAGTTCCAAACAGTTGGAGGAACTAATTGTGAGTTCAGTCAGTTAATGCATGCATGCATGCAACTAGTGTTCCCTAGATAACTGAATATTCTCTCATAAATAACTCATGCATGTCAATTCAGACAGAGACCCAATTGAGATTAAAGACAAGGACAATGTACTATCAGTTGGAGGAATTTTCCTATAAAGGAAACTCATGCATGCAGAATGAATCAACTCCTTCAGGATTGCGCAGTTATTTCAAAGGTCACTGTTGTGTATGAGGTGAGAATCACACAGGTTGCAACTGGAGGACCCAAGAGAAACTGCGCAAGGAAATAGGAGGCTTGGAGGACTGAAGGAAGGCATATGTGTTGTCTATTTTGTCTATGAGCAGTAGTGAGGGATTGTACTGAGAGTTGGATAGCTTGTGAGCTAAAGATTTGTGTAATCCTGAGATATTTCCACTTGTATGATTATACAGATAGAGGGGTTTTTAGCTAAGGCTTTCCCCAGAGTATTCTTTTGTGTTTCATCTGTGATTGAATCTTCTCTGTTATATGTTTTCTGTTTGATCTTGCTCAAAATTGATTAAGCTTCCGCAAGTTTGATTGTAGAAGTAGATTAAGTATTTTGCTTTAGTATATTGCATAATCAGGCTAACCTACAGTGAGAATTTCTACATGGTATCAGAGCTAGCTGATTTGTATAAATTTCTACATGGTATTGGAGCCAAGTTTATCAAGGCGGAGAACAGTATACAAAGAAGTTCGAAGTTCGAAGTTTGAAGTTCTTGATTGTAGGTACATAATCGATTTCTTATCACATCTCAAAGTTCACCAAAGGCGTTCAATGGCTTGAGACTCGAGTATGCCCTTGATGGCAGCTCGAATTACATAGCCTGGAAGGATCACATGGAATCGGTATTAGAGGAAAACCGTTTGAAGGACTTCATTGATCAAGAAGTCCCCAAGCCAGGAGCAACTACTGCCCAAGAATTGGCGGAATGGAAGAAATGTGTGGCAAGAGCGAGGAGGATTCTTCCGGAGGGAGTTCGGGACCATATTGTCTCGAGTCTCCATGGGAAGGAGACTCTATTTTCAATGTGGAATACATTTAAGGATCTATATCAGAACAACAATGACCAGAGGAAGTTGGCATAAAGGATAAGCTTCAGAAAATCAAGTGGGAAAAGGGCGACACGATTTCTACATATCTGAACAAGCTCACCACCTGCAAATATGAGCTTGGAAGTGTAGGAATCATGACAGCCAATGATGACATGGTGAGTCTTTCTCTCCTCAGTCTTCCTAAGAGATGGCATAGCTACCAAGACTCATTGAATGGAAGAGAGAAACTGCCAGATTGGGAACGATTGTGGTCAGATATGATGCGAGAGGAGACCAGGAGGAGCACTAGAGATGGTTCTTCATCCAAGGAGGATGAAGAAAATCTAGCCTTAACCAGTTAGGCAAGGAAAGGGAAGGAGAATCATTCTCATTCCAAATCGAGTTCTTCCCATGGTGGGAAGAAGATTGAAAAATCTAAAGTGAGATGAATTAATTGTCATGAGGTGGGCCATTATGCAACTAATTGTCCATTGAAGAAATCCAAGAAGAGATCCTCGGAAGAATCTAAAGATGAGGCATTGGCCTCTCAGTTCGAATTGGATTTTACCCTCATTGCATGCATGGTTTCATCGATGATGGGTTGTGGTTGGTTTCTTGACAGTGGAGCCTCATTCCACACGACCAATGATAAGAGTTTGTTCAATACCTTGGAGGAGAAAAACCTCCATATGCGCATAGAGATGGGCGATGATGGAAAGTACCGTGTTTCAGGTGAAGGTACGATTGTGTTTCAGAGGGAGCATGGAGCTCCTAACACCTTGATTGATGTGAAGTATGTGCCTGGACTAAAGAAAAACTTTTTATCGATCGTGAAGATGGAGGACAAGGGCTACGATGTTGTCTTCAGTAAGGGAAAAGTTTTTCTTAGACACATCACCACAGGACATGAGAAGTAGATCAGTTCACAAGTCAAGAACCTGTATGCTTTTGAGGTTCAAGATGCATGCAAGGCCTTGAGGAGAAAGACAAATGTTGGAGACTTGGTGGTTGAGAGGGAGAGTACATTACCTCTCAATATGCAAACTTAGAAGAAGTCTTAGACAATTGTGGAGGAGCCACAATTGGTGAAGCAATTTCAGGAGGTTGTGGAGAAGCCACAACTGGAGAAGCCGAGAGGATATTGAGTGGAGGCATCCACTCATGCAGAGACCTCTAGTAGGGGGAAATTTTGAGCCAAGTGGGCAGAGGGATCACATGCAGCCATACCTCCAAGTGTGAGGTGGGGCGGTGTGAAGAGATAGTCCTAAGAAGGCTGAAATAGGGGCAGGATCCTTGAGGTACCTAACCTCTTTGATTAGACCTTGCTATGGGAGCCCCGACGAGGAGTAGCAAGGCTAGCTGAGTGGGTAGAGACGAATGCGGATGGAGCGACAGTGGGAGCTTCAATATCATAGGGTGTTTCTAGCCCAACAGGGAGGTCAATTGGGAGATCAGTTACTTACTTCTCAGTAACTGAGTTGTAGTGCAACATTGGGAAAAACGATGCAATATGATGAGAGGATGTGTAGTGCGGATGTAGTGCTGGGAGATAGGACTAGCACTAGCACGGATGTAGCAGGAGGAATTAGTGTGATTGATGCAGTCAGAGATCAAAGCGACAGAGGATAGAGTAGTTAGATACTAAAGAGCACACATATGCAGAGTTTTCAGTCAATAGAGGCAATATCAGTCAGAGACTTTGATGATAGAGGCATCATTCTGATTCAGGTTGTATATTTTTTGTTTCTAGAGTTGCTGCAACAACAACACTTGAGAGAAGCGTTGCATGCAGAACATTCCAAGGGTTTAGGATCGGGTTCAAGCTCAATGCCTTTCTTTTTGAGAGGAAGTGTTGAAAATAGCAACAAGAAATGATAAAAATAGAAATTCTAAAAACAACATTGCTATAAATAACATTTCAGGATATACTCCAACTCTGCTGGAAATAGCAAAAAAGGAAATGCTAAAAATAACATTGCTATAAATAACATTTCGGGATAATTCCAATTTTGATTTGTCCTTGAATCAAAATTGAGAATTAAAATTCGAATTTAGTCTCATTAGCTGTTTGAAAAATAATTAATTAATTCATTTTGAGTTTATTAGTTGGAGAAAATCAAACATGAAGTCTTTGTGAAGACATGCAACAATTATCCCTTTGATTGAGAAAGTTATCCCTTAGTTAAGGAGATAAGGATGAGTTGTATTTGAGTTGTAATTAGTTAGCTTAGTTAACTGAGTTAAGTCTAGTTAAATTAGTTACGAATAGTTGGAGGAACTAATTGTGAGTTCAGTCAGTTAATGCATGCGTGCAACTAGTGTTCTCCAGATAACTGAATATTCTCTCATAAATAACTCATGCATGTCAGTTCAGACAGAGATCCAGTTGAGATTAAAGACAGGGATATTGTACTATCACTTGAAGGAATTTTCCTATAAAGGATACTCATCCATGCAGAAGGAGTCAACTCCTTCAGGATTGTGCAGTTATTTCAGAGGTCAGTGTTGTGTGTGAGGTGAAAATCACATAGGTTGCAGTTGGAGGACCCAGGAGAAACTACGCAAGGAAATAGGAGGCTTGGAGGACTGAAGGAAGGCATATGTGTTGTCTATTCTATCTATGAGCAGCAGTGAGGGATTGCACTGATAGCTGGATAGCTTGTGAGCTAAAGCTTTGTGTAATCCTAAGATATTTCCACTTGTATGATAATACGTATAGCGTGGTTTTTAGTTGAAGCTTTCCCTAGAGTATTCTTCTAAGTTTCATTTGTGATTGAATCTTCTTCTTTGTTATATGTGTTCTGTTTGATGTTTGCTCAAAATTGATTAAGCTTCTGCAAGTTTGACTGTAGAAGTAGATTAAGTATTTTGCTTTAGTACACTGCATAATCAGGCTAATCTACAGTGAGAATTTCTACATGGTATCAGAGCTAGCTGATTTGTAAAAATTTCTAATATTTGGCATAATGCTTTATTGGAGAATCCAATCTCGATCAAACCCATGGGAATGAAAAGAGGACTCATATGGTTACCATCAGAATAAATTTCAGACCCTAGAGATCCGAAATTATAGATATACATTAGATTCAACATCGAGCTCCTACAAAGTGAAAAAACATTGTGTGTAGTTTTTTAAAGATTTGCATAAGTTTTGTTTGAGAAACTAGTTTGAAGCGATTCAAAGGGAATTGTGAAGCATAATTATCATTAATTTATGACTTGAAGAAAGAAAATGGAAACACCTAGTAAGCAACCCCAAATATCTACTATGACACATGAATAAGAGGAAGAAATGCAACATGATATATCAAAATTACGAGACCAACTGCAACAATTGTTTCTCTCACAAAAAGTAGCAGAAGGTAAGATGGATGGTTTCAAGAATGGCACCAATGCTATAGAAGAAAAAATAAAAGGAAACATGGAATATTTGAAGAAAGACATGGAAGTTTTGAAGGAAGGTTTGACAAAGTTGCTACAAGAAAGGATTCCTAATGGCGAAAAGGTAGTAGAGGAAACTCGTGATGAGAACAAACGAAATGTTAATCATGATTTCATAAACTCTAACATTGATTGAAGACCCACCACGTTCCAAATATCAATACGAGGAATTTTGATGGCAAGGACCCTGTAACATGGATACTACAGATGGAGAAATATTTCGATCTCCATAATGTGCAAAACACACAAAAGGTACACATTGCAACTTTATATTTGGAACCCAATTAGTTTGTATGGTATCAATGGATTTTCTCTCATAAAAATTTTGTCACTTGGTATATTTTATAGGGGAATGTTACACTAAAATTTGTCACCATGACTATCTGCAATCAATATGGCTCCATCAATAGTCATATTATCCTCCTTGTCAAGCCTGACACCTCTGCTCTCCATGTCAAACTTCAAGAAAGAGAGAAAGTCATTAAAAATCATGTTTATCTCTGGGTACGCAGGT
>APFE030200051.1:22244-33749 GCA_000404065.3 Pinus taeda
TGTTGGCTATACATAATGGTAACGCTTACCATAATGTATCTCTTGTAACATCAAATACAATACCTAGTGAGTGTTGTCTACTCATGTTTCATTTAGAAATTGCTGAGAATACGTTCTGCAGAGCCTCAGGATAATTGGAGTTAGAACTTGCGCGTTCTATGGACTCAATTATGCACCGATAGTTTTCCACAAAACTTTTCTTCAAGAGAGGAATGTTCAACAATGTCTAAATTGTTTGATCTCACAAATCTCACTTAGAGAAAAGCCTTATGTTTTTGATTTCAATTGTACGTATTTATTTCCCAAGTGGCTTTATAGGTTTTCAAGTTATAACTTATAACCTCTGCACCATCAGATTACCAGCGTGGGGAGAGAGAGAAACTCTGGCTCACATTTTTTTTTTTTTTTTTTTTAAATGTTCTTTTTAGTGACTATCAGTTTAAAGAGCTGAATATTCCAGTCTTTGTAAACCATTAAAAGTAAGTGTTCATTTTTCTTCTTGTTTTGGGTTTCCAGTATCAGACATGGGGTTATGATTTTATACCTCTGGCAGAGATGGATAATGAAAAGAACCCAAGGCCTTACCTCCTTGCTTGCAAGTCGCAGGTTCTTGTTACAGTTGGAAAATTCTTCACTATTTTCTTGTACCTGAAAAACTGACCGGTGAGAAATTTCATGATAGAAAACTTGAAGCTATTTCTTTCATCCACGTAATTGTGAATTGGAAACGGAAATATTGTAGTGGTTCCTCAACAACGTGGATATCTCCATGAATGTTATGAAATTTCCCGTGTTGCTGTTGTAAATAGTAATAGAACAATATTTAGTATAGTCGTTCATGGTTAGAATTTCAAAGTGTGTTCACTGTGGTGCTTGAAAATTTTAAGGTAAACTCACATATCCCGCCTTTAAAATATCACAATTATAAAACATGACAATATATATTTAAGAATTCACTGTAAATTTGAATTTTTCAGTACATATAGTAAAAAAAATGAGCTACAACGATGCTTGTGAAAACAAAAGGAGAGTATGTATGGATTGTAACTTTTAATGAGGCTTCATTATGAATATGAACAATGGTTTCTTTGGCGATTCAAAACCTCTTGGGTTGATACAACCCCTTCACTGATCTGTCTCCCCTCTGGTGGCTAACAGTAAGTGGTGGACTGACATGGGAAATCTATGCATAAGCACGATGAATGAATTCATTTGTTTACTTGTATATTGACAATTCGATGTACAGTTATGGATGATCTATGTGAAAATATAAAACGTATGAACTATAGATGAAATGTTTTCTTACTGGGTTGAATAGTTGATCCAAAATTGATCCAAAATATCCTCTAAGTCTTCAAAAATAAAAAACAACCGCAAAGCATGAACTTCTAAAAATGGCAAATTACACTATCGGGCCTTAAATACATGAAGAAACAGTGAAAAACAGAGCTATCGAAGGCTTGAACAATGATGCACAAGAGCCGTTAGATCTGGCCGATCAATAGTCCAGATCCAATGGGCATATCACAATCGGTGGTGGAAAGCGGAGGTTATCGAAGGCAGCCATATGATAGTTGTGATAACAATCAATACAAGTCAACGAGGACCGTCGATCAAGCGTGCAGATCGACGGCCCACGTTAACTTGCGATATTGCATCGACATAATACAAAGGAACACTTACCAACGACCTGGGACTATACGATATGCGATTAATATATCACATTGCATTATCGCATCGAAGCAATACAAAAGAGCGGGGCTGATATACTTGTGACTTGCAATAGTCGGACCCGATGGGGTTATGAATAGAATTTAAAGTGTTTTGAGTTCCGAAAAAAATGGGTTTTTCTATGTAAAGTCGCATTTTCTTTAAATAAATGAAAATTAAAGGACATGCGATAGCAATATAAAGGCGGACCCGATGGAGTTATAAGGCGGAATTAATTATATTTCAAGTCCAGAAAAATGTGTTTTGGCGAATTTTTACAGTGTTGCTGTGTATTTCTCTATGTAAACAGAGAACAACTGTTTTGGGAATTTGAATGCGCCGATGGTCCCTTCCATTACAAAACAGGTGGCCACCATCCCTGAAGACATTTAACAATGATTTCTTAACGCTCAGAAGGGATTTGAGCGGACAGAGGACTGGAGCCAGAGAACCCAGAAGAGGAAACAAACAGACAACGCCGACTGGCTTAAAAGCCACTGAATGACAGAGACTGAGGCAAGCAATGCTGGGATCGAGTGAACACAGAGACAAAGAGCAAGAGGGAGAGTCTGCATACTCAAAGAGACTTGAGGGATTCAAGTAAACTCCTGTTGTTTTGTATCTGTTGTGTTGAGACTCAATTTGAGCTCACATTTTGTAAAACTCAGCTCTTGAAGACATAATAGAGAGGTCACTACTGAAGGATGGACCAAGAGACGTTGCCTAGGAGTTTTGGGTGAACACCTTGATTATTTGGCTATGCTATGTGTGTATGTCTATTGTGTTTCTTTAACTGCTTCACTGTCTATATTATTCGCAATCTTCTTGATCCATTGCACTAAGTAATATAGGAAAATCCTGCACATGAGTCTGTAATACCTTAATATTAGTCTAAGATCTCATAATTCAGATCAAGTGGTATTAGAGCTTTAGGTTTGCTAAGGTTAGACAAGCTTGTGTTGGATTCTTGAATGCTAACTAGGTCAAAGCTCAAACAAAGAAAAAGAGAACTTGTTGAGGCCAATCCAGAAATTGGAAGAGTCTATCCTCGAAGGAACATGGTAGAAGAAACTCCCCTAGGAGCAGAATCTCAATTTATGGAAGGTTTTAGGGAACTTCAGGCCATGGTGGAAGATATGTATCGGGAATTTAAGAAAGGCTGAGGTGAAAGCACTTGAACATCTCAACCAGATAAAGGATTAGAGGAACCTCTTCTAGATGCCCATCTAGAAGGCAAAGGAAAAGGAGAGAGGCTTCTCCACCATCTACTCCATCATCACCATCCTCATCATCTTCTTCACATAAAACTAGCCTTGAAAAGAAAAAGAAGAAAACTGTTGTGATTAAATTAGATGCGAATTTAATTTGATTTGCCAATTTTTGATGGTGAATTAAATGCAGAAAAGTTAGATAACTGGATTAGACACATTGATATATATTGTAGGGTGCAAAACATTAATTTAGAAAGGAGAAAGATTCAACTGGCTAGCCTTCACCTTGGAGGAACTGCACTAGTGTGGTGGGAAGGTAAGACACAAGTTGATCTGAAGAGACATGCTAAAATTATTTCTACCTGGAATGATTTTGTTTCTTCCATTAAAAAACAATTCTATCCACTAGCTTATATGAAACAAGAAATGATGAGTTGGCAAACTCTTCGCCAATTAAAGGGTCAAAGTGTACAAAGATATACCAAGGAATTTAGAAAAGGAGCTTTAACTCCAGGCATTTCTCTAGACTCACCTAAAACTTTGTTGAAGTATATAGGTGGTCTGCATAGTTATTTAAGGCACACCATTCTCATGTTTAACCCCACTAGCCTAGATGATGTATCAGTTCAGGCTACACATCTAGAGGCTAGATGCAAGAATTTGAACCCAGAGATTGAGGGATCATTAAAACCCTTTGCAAGCAAGAACAAATAAAAGAAGAAGCTGAAATGGAAGGAGAGGAAGGAAAACACTATACAGAAAGACAAACCTTCATGCAGTCACTGCAAGAAGGATGTAAATGATGATGAACATTGCTGGTCTTTGAATTCGGAGCTGAAACCTAAGAATTTCAATGGTAAGAAGAAGAAGACTGCTGCTGCTATTCAAAAAGACTTAGGGTCAGACTCAGGTGATGAAACAACAATCACAGCCACATGTATAAAAGGTAAAAATTCTGAAGCATCTACAAGTAATTCTGCACAATTTATTGATAATGAAGATAATGAGAGGAAAAGGCATGAGCTTTTTCATATTAGAGTTATTTCCAAGCACCAAAAGATTGATACTTTATTTGATAGTGGTTCACAAGTAAACTTGATTTCTGAAACAATTGTAAAGAAGTTGGGCTTACTAACAACACCTCACAAGAAGCCATATCCATTAGGTTGGGTATGTGATAAAGCAAAGCTACAAGTGACTAGACAATGTAAACTTAAGTTTGCTATTGGGTCACATTTGTAGATGAGGTTGAGTTAGATATAGTTCCCTTGGATATATGTGGTATTGTTTTAGGAAGTCCTTACTTGTATGATAGAAAAGCTATTTTCTATAGAACTAAAAATAAATATCAACTCACTAAAGATGGAATAGAATATATTGTAAGGGCTTATCAACTCAAAAATAACTACACTCTCATAAACTCAGGGAAGATGAAAAGACTTGTAAATTCATGCAAGAAATTTTTACTAATGGTTGTAAAGGAAAAGAACCCTGATAAAACCAATGTATTTGAAGGCTGTGATGCTAAACAAAAAGCTGATTTAGTTAATGTTGTTTCATAATGTGATATCATATTTCAAGAACCTAAAGGTCTTCCACCCAAAAGGGAAATAGTACATGATGTTCATTTGTTGCAAGATGCTCCATTTCCTAACATTGGAATGTACATGTTATCCGATTTAAAGAATGCAAAGATCAAGAAGCAGGTACATGAGCTGCTCGATGAAGGGTTCACAAGGCCAAGCACATCACCATGTGGATCTCCGATCGTACTGGTGAGAAAGAAAGATGGTGCGTGGAGGATGTGCATTGATTACAGAGCACTGAATAAAATAACGATCAAGAATCATTATCCTCTTCCTTGCATTGATGATCTATTAGATTAGCTAAAAGAAGCAGTTTACTTTTCCAAGTTGGACTTGCGTAGTGGCTATCATCAGGCTAGAGTAGCAGAACAAGATGCATGGAAAAATGCTTTCAAAACAAAGCAAGGGCTGTATGAATGGCTGGTTATTCCTTTTGGCTTAACTAATGCTCCTACCACTTTCATTAGAGTTATGAATGATGTACTCTGAACTTTTATTGATGATTTTGTAATTGTATATTTAGATGACATTCTTGTTTTCAGTAAAACATGGGAACAACATTTGAAGCATGTAAAGCAGACTTTAGATGTTTTGAAAAAAGAAAATATCTATGTGAAGTTATCAAAATGTGAATTTGGCAAAACATCTTTAAATTATTTGGGTCATATTGTAGGGGGTGGTGAATTGAAGATAGAGCCCTCTAAGATTGAAGTCATTTTGAATTGACCTAAACCTAAATCTGCTACAGAAGTTAGGAGTTTCCTAGGAGTAGCACAATATTGGAGAAAGTTTATTGCTAACTTTTCCTTGATTGTAGCTCCCTTACATGATTTAACAGGATTGAACAAGGTGTTTTAGTGGGGAGGCAAATAGTAGAAAGCCTTCGACACCTTAAAAGAAAAAATTAGTAAAACACCAGTACTAGCATTGCCAGATCTTCAACGACCATTTGAGATGGAAACAGATGCCCGTGACTATTCCATGGGAGCAGTATTAATGCAACACGGTAAACCCATATGCTATCATTCTCAGACATTTACTTCTGCAGTAGTTAATTATCCCATATATGATAAAGAATTGTATGCATTAGTACACAAAGTGTGAAAAAGTGGAAACATTACCTAATGGGCAAAGAAACAATCATACATACAGATCATCAACCACTTCAATATTTTCACTCACAAAATAAATTGCAGCAATCAAGACACTATAGGTGGATGGGTTTTCTACAGTGGTTTCATCTTTTCGTCAGATATAAGAAGGGCATACACAATAAGGTTGCAGATATGTTATCAAGACCAATTATAAATGCATCCACTATACTTAAGCATAACTGAGTAATGCATGAAAGCTTCATTGAACAATATGCTCAAGACGTAGACTTTAAAGATGTATATGCAACTTTAAGTCATGGCAAAAAAGTAGAAGAATTGGATAATTATGTTAAGGACCAAATCTTGTATCATTTGGGAAAGTTATGCATTCCACAAACTGAAAGAATTAACATAATCCGAGAAACACACGCTTCTCTAATATTAGGTCATTCTGGTGTAAATAAAACAGTTGCACAGCTGCAAAGGTTCTGTTATCGGCCAAGAATGCAGGAAACAATTTCTAGATATACTAAAGGGTGTACCATGTGTGCTACAAGCAAGCCTAGTAATAGAAAATTAGGCTTGTACACTCCACTTCCAGTTCCTTCTCGTCCTTGGGAAAGTGTTTCCATGGACTTTGTTGGGGGATTTTCAAAATCTAGAAAAGGTCATGATTATTTATATGTTATTGTGGATAGATTCAACAAAATGTGTATTTTGATACCTTGTAATAAGTAGGTTACAGCTGAACAAACAATGAAGTTGTTCTTTCAGCATGTATGGGTTCATTTTGGGTTATCCACTTCTATTGTATCTGATCGAGATTCCCAATTTGCTGGGAGATTTTGGTCAAGTCTATGGGAGTTAATGGACACCAAATTGAAGAAGAGCACAACATTTCATCCACAAACATATGGTCAAATAGAGGTGGTCAACAAGACAGTGATCCAGTTGCTCAGAGGCTATTGCAACAAGCATCCCAAGCTTTGGGATGAACATTTGTGTTATGTGCAACATGCTTACAACTGTGCCAAACACTCTTCTACTTAGAGATCTCCTTTTGAGACTTGTTTTAGTTTTATACCAAAGTCTCCCTTGGATTTTGTCTTTAGTAAAGACATAGCAGTTGATGGACACAACGATGTGGACAAAGCAACCAAGTTCATTGAACAGATCCAAGAAATTCAACGGGCAGTGCAGGAACAACTGGAAAGAAGCCAGGCCAAGTACAAGGCAAGGCATGACAAGCATCGAATTGAGCATAGCTTCCAAGTTGGTGATCAAGTTTGGCTGTACATCAGCAAGACAAAATGCAAGGTGAAGGTAAGAAGCTGAAGCCAATAAAGTATGGGCCTTTCAAGATGTTGAAATTTTTCTGTTAATTAATTTTGGAAAAAATATCATGTATGTGACAACAATAGGATTTGTTGCTAAGTTAGCTCCAGTTATTCCTGAGGAGGAGTTATTGCATCCTATATTTGTTGTGAGAGAATTTATGATTCAATTTTCTGCTCCCAGCTATAAAATGTAAGCCCGTAGAGGATATTTTAGCTGAGAGGGTGTGAGAAATTATGTGTTTTAATCTCCTGTTGAATAATAAGATTGCCGATGCCTCTGTTTGGTGGATGTAGCCTAGATTGGTTGGGTGAACCACGTTAAAATATTTGTGTTATTTTATGATTTTGTGTGTGTTGTGTATGCTTATTTAATCTCAGCTGTGCGTTGTTTTCTCCAAAAATTGGTATCAGAGCAATGTTGTTGAGCTGGTATGTGTGACAAACGCCAAGTCTGTTGCGTGTTCCAGAGATTAGGCAACGTTGAACAGGCGTTGAACAGCTGCATGTGATAGAGATCGGGCAGTGTTGAACAGGCATTGAATAGCTGCGTGTGACAGCAATCAGGAAGCGTTGAACCAGCATTGAATTGCGTGGACAGGTTAAGCAGTGCGGTGAACTGCGTGGCGCTGAACTGCGTGGCACTGAACTGCTAAAATGAGTATTAAACTGTCTTTGCTGAAATGTTTTGGAACATTTCATTTTAAATGTTGTTATTTTAATTTCTAATGCCACGAGTCTTCACAAAAATCCCACCGTTATCGCTTGAAAGGAATCAATAGTGCTTAAATTACAATTATCCAAGCAGATTGTCGTAGGCTTGATAAGGTTTTTCATTCCTTGTGGTTGAGTTATTCACAATTGCAGTACTTCAAAACAAAACGTTTTCAAATGGGCGTCGTTGTATTACAATTAAATCAACAGGTCGCTTTAATGTTGTTATTAAAGTGTTATGAAATATTTTTTGTTTTACACAACAAAAGAAACGACTTGTAAGATTTGTATTATATATGATATTATATTTATATCATATTTTGGTTTTTTGAAATTGTAATATGCCATGACATGGTACGGCGGAGGCATTTTATTATAAGGTAAAGGCATTATAGTATAAGGCGAAGGCAGTTTTGTAAATAAAAACTTCTTTTATTAAAAGTTTCAATTGGAGATTTTGTGTGACTCAACATGGAAAAAACTCAAAGTGCTCGATTTGAGATCGAGAAGTTCAATGGCAAAAACAACTTCGAGATCTGGAAAGTGAAGATGTATGATCTACTCGTGCAACAAGGCATGGCGAAGGCATTGTTGGGAAAGCCAAATAGCCTTACACCATGACAGATGATGAATGGAGTGACTTGGATGAAAGAGCACTGAGCGGCATTCGACTATGTTTGGCGGATGATGTTTTGTTTAACATCGTGTCAGAGAAAACTGCTGCTGGTTCGTGGACAAAGCTTGAAAAGCTGTACATGAAAAAATCCTTAACCAATAGGATTCTTCTGAAGCGACAATTGTACAGTTTGCGCATGAAGGAAGGTACATCCATTACTGATCATTTGAATACCTTTAATACTCTCCTGGTGCAGTTAGAAAGTATAGAAGTAAAATTTGAATCAGAAGATAAAGCTATAACTTTATTATGCTCGTTGCCCGAGTCATGGGATCATTTTGTTACTTCTATAAGTCTTAGTTCATCAGAAACCCTTGAATTTGATGATGTTGTTGGAGCTTTGTTGTCCAAAGAAACAAGGAAGAGGTCAAATTCAGAAACCTCTACATCAGAAGCAATGATGGTCAAAGGTCGTTCTAAAGAAAGACACTTCAGTAAGCACAACAACTCGCGTTCAAAATCGAAAGGGAAGAAGAGTAAGGTAAAGTGCTGGTTTTGTGGCAAATCGGGACATTTGAAGAAGGACTGTTGGAAGAGACAACAAACATCTAAAGAAGACTCTTCGACAGAGAAGAAATAAGCAAACATGACAGATACAGGTTCGGCATCCATTTCAGGTATAAGAGATGAAGTGTTATCAGTTAATTTGTATAATCATGATCAACATTGGCTGTTAGACTCTGGTGCATCAAATCACATGTGCATTCATAGAGAATAGTTTAAAACTTATAAATCAATCAATGATGGAGTAGTTTACATGGGAAATGATGTCACATGTAACATTGTGGGAATTGGAAGATCCAGCTTAAAATGTTATGGGACAAATTAAAATCTAACTGATGTAAGACATGTACCTGAACTAAGAAAAAACCTCATTTCATTGGAGTATAGACACTAATGGATATAAAACTTTTATTCAAGGTGGAGTAATGAAAGTTTATAAAGGAATTTTACTAGTAATGAAAGCAAAGAAGGTTGGAAATCTTTTTCAGTTAGAAGGAAGAACATAGTCAGATTATGTATCTACAGTATCTGAAAACGATAGTAATTCTATTCGTTTATGGCATCAAAGTTTGGGCCATATGAGTGAAAGAGGTTTAAAGATTTTATCAGATCGTAAGTTACTTCCTAATTTAAAGTTCGTTAAGTTAAATTTCTGCAAACATTGTCTATTTGGGAAACAAAGCAAGCATAAGTTTAAAACTGGAAAACATACTAGTAAGGGAATCCTTGATTATATCCATTTTGATGTTTTGGGTCCATCTCCTACAACCTTATATGGAGGATCGTCATATTTTGTATCTTTTATTGATGATTTCTATAGAAAAGTATGGGTCTACATGTTAAAGAAGAAGTCTGATGTATTCACAATTTTCAAACAATTTAGAGCATTAGTTGAAAACATCACTGGAAAAACCATTAAATGTTTAAGAACTGACAATGGTGGTGAGTTTACTTCAAAGGAATTTGATAATTATTGCAAGGACGCTGGGATCAAAAGACATAAAACCACTGTATATACTCCTCAACAAAATGGAGTTGTTGAATGCATGAACATGACTCTTTTAGAGAGAGCAAGAAGTATGCTTAGTAATGCCAATTTGCAGAAGGAATTGTCGACAAAAGCGGTTTCTACATCTTTCTATTTGATAAATCGATCACCATCAACTGCAATGGGATGCAAAATTCCTCAAGAGGTATGGAAAGGTCATCCTTGTGATTATTCTAAACTTAAAGTTTTTGGTTGTGATGCATATGCTTTAGTTCCAAAACATCAACGTTCTAAATTAGATCCTAAATAAAAAAGATTCATCTTTGTTGGATATGGTGATGGGACTAAGGGATACAAATTGTGGGATCCTACTACTCACAAGATCATCATTAACAAAGATGTTAAATTAATCAATCTTCACTTGAAAATCCAGATGTAGATGATAAATTGAAACAGGATAATGTATCTAAGCTTCAACACATTCAGTTTGAAACCAGTTCAAATACTAATGATAGTCAAGATGAACAAGTTTCAGATGCCGATCATGAACACGTTTCAGATGTGGATCATGAACGTGTTTCAGATGCAGATCATGAAGAAGTTCCTATAGATAATAGTCAGCAAATTGTCAAAGTACCAGAAACATCTTTAAGGAGGTCCACAAGAATCAAACATCCTCCTAAAAGGTATGATGATTATGTTACTTCAATTTCTTTAACCGCTAATGATGATGAACCTTTGTGCTATTAGGAAGCTGTAGAAGGTTGTAAAAGTGAAAAGTGGAAAGAAGCTATGAAGGACGAGATGATGGCATTAGTCAAGAATGGCACATGGGATCTGGTAGAACTTCCTAAAGATAGAAAAATTGTGGGATGTAAATGGTTTTACAAATTGAAAAGGGGTGTTGATAATACAGAGGACAGGTACAAAACAAGGTTGGTCACAAAATGTTTTTCTCAGAAAGCAGGCATTGGTTTTCATGAGATATTTTCACCAGTTGTAAAAATTGTTTCAATTCGAATTGTATTAGCATTAGTTGCTTTACTTGATTTAGAATTACAGAAACTAGATGTTAAAACTGAATTTTTACATGGAGATTTAGATGAGGAGATTTACATGGAACAACCAAAAGGGTTTGTTCAAAATCGCAACAAGAAATTTGTCTGCAGGCTCAAGAAAACATTGTATGGTCTGAAGCAGTCGCCTCGACAATGGTACAAGAAATTTGATTCTTTCATGATGAGTCAAAATTATATAAGAAGTGAATATGATCATTTGTGTTTACTTTAAGAAATTAAGTAATGGCATGTTCATTATCTTAGTGTTGTATGTTGACGATATGCTTTTAGCAAGAAAAAGCATAATAGAGATCAACAGGTTAAAGGCTCATATGGCTAGGACATTTGATATGAAAGATCTAGGAGTAGTAAGACATATTTTGGGCATGGAAATTTTCAGAGACAGAAGCAATGGTAAGCTGTGGCTATCACAATAGAAGTATATTGAGAAAATACTCTTGAGGTTTGGTATGAACAATGTGAAGCCTATTTCAGTCCCTTTAGCTTCCCATTTTAAGCTTTCTTCTAGTTTATGTCCTAATACAAATGAAGACAAGGAATATATGTCTCGAATTCCATATGCAAATGTAGTAGGTTGTTTGATGTATGCGATGGTTTGTACTCGACCAG
>APFE030200061.1:0-18876 GCA_000404065.3 Pinus taeda
CCCCCCGTGTGGAGGGGTGTACAAAATTCCTGGGGTATACATTCGGCTGAAACAAAGACCTCTGAACAATCATGCTCAACACATAACAACCTTCCCATTGGTGTGGTACGCATAAGGAAATATTTGCTGACTAGAAGGAATACAAGTGAATGATGAAGCTGAGGTTTGGATACACTAATACCTAGATGACTGAGAAATATAATGTAAAGGATGATCCATGTGAACACTTGGAGTGGTGGACTAAAGCATGAAATGAATAGCTCCAACAAGAATGGGTGCACATCTTCTATCACACCTTAGATACTATTCCCATGAATTGGTACTTAGAAATAGAGCTACACCATGGGATGGTCAAATCGGACATCTTGAGGGAAAGTTTCCTATAAACTTTGAGCTTTGAGGATGGGTTTGAGTGCATTGATGAAGCACTCTAGAAGATTAAGGCCGCTACCTTTCAAACACCTGAAGAAACGGTATATTGGGTTCAACCAGATAGGAGTACATAGTTGTGCCATGCACTAGACGGCTACAATGTGACTGTTGAAGAAGAAGAAGAAGATGATCCAAGAAAAATTAACATTCCAGAGACTCAAGGATAGTGAGAGGTTGAAGGAACTAAAGCATAGAACCCTGATATATCAGAACCTTTGAATATTAGGCAAGTAAATATTGGGTCTGAGGCGCAACCTAGGTTTGCAAAGATAGGTGATTACTGGGATGAAGATACAGTTGATAAAGTTGCAGAGCTACTCTGCAAATACTAGGATTTGTTTCCTACCAAGTTCTTAGCCCTGAAAGAAATAGTAGGGGATCTGGGAATTATGATGATCACTTTAAATCTTGATGTGAAGCCTTTAAAATAGAGACCCTGCAGACTAAATCCAAATTATAAGGAAAAATTGCACAAAGAGTTAGACAAAATGCTGGAAGCTGGAATTATTGAGCTAGTAGAAGAATCTGATTGGGTGAGCCCTATGGTGGTTCAAGAAAAGAAACGACGCGGTGAAATAAGAATATGTGTAGATCTAAGAAATCTTAATGATGCATGTGTTCATGACCCATTTCCAATTGGATTCTCAGGATACTATCAAATTAAGATCCCATTGGAGGATCACAACAAGACAACCTTCATGACAGATTGGGGTTGCTTTCAGTATATAGTCATTAGGGGACTTTTGAGGTCTAAAACAGGCCTCCTAAGAAAAATGTACAACCAAAATAAACTTTATAAGAACCAATAGGATTCAAGATGATGATGTCAACCATGGGGGGTGATTCACCATTTTTGGAGTAAAAAAGTAAAAATATTAAAAATAATAAAATAATAAAACTACTTTTTCAACTCGTATTTTTAACTTATCTCCCTAAGGTTTTACTCAAATTTCAAGCGGGATTACTCGTTGGATGAAAAATTTAATTCATCATCCAAGGAGTACCCATGTTCCATACTTTCGATGGATCCCGCTACATGAAAAATAAGAAATACATGAAAGAATGTGATTGCAATCACGTTTTTCATGTATTTCTCATTTTTTGTCTAGTAGGGTCCATTGAAAGTATGCAACATGGGTACTCCTTGGATGAGGAATCAAATTTTACATCCAATGAGTGTTTCCACTTGAAATGTGAGTAAACCCATAGGGAGATAAGTTGAAAATACAAGTTGAAAAAATAGTTTCTTCTTTCTTCCCTCTAAAATTTGATGATATAGTCAATATTATTTTATTATTTCCATTATTATTTTATAATTTCTTTAGGAGGCACATTTTAGACCTCAAAATTCCCCTAATGAATGCCATTCAGGTTGAAGAATGTGCTCTGAATCTTCTCCAGGGTTCACGGCATTTAAGGAGTTTATTCATAGATTCTTGGAGGTATATTTTGATGATTAGACTATGTTCGGATTGGTGAAGCGTCATGTTGCAAGTCTGCGCCTCATGTTGGATACATGTCACAAATACCAAATCATGCTTAACTTGAAGAAATGTATATTCTATGTGCCTTTTGGAATTTTTCTACGCCATGTAGTATGTAAGCAAGGATTGATGGTGGACCCTGCAAAGATCGCAGTGATTGTGAATTTAGAAGCTCCCAAGAATTTTAAGCAGTTGCATGCAACGCTGGGCCACACAGGCTACTATAGGAATTTTATCAAGTATTATGCCCAGATAACTACACCGATGGAGAAAATATTAAAGAAGGATGTGATTTTCTGTTGGGATGAGGAGTGTCAACAGAGTTTTGATGTGTTAAAGGACAAGATGGTGACTGCGCCCATCTTAGTATTTCTGGATTGGAGGAAACAATTCCATGTGCATGTATATGCCTCATGTATTGTGCTCGGTGTGATATTGACCCATCCTAGCGAAGGAGATATTGATCATCAAATAGCCTTTTCAAGTAGGAAACTGTCAAAAGCCGAAAATAATTATTCCACTACAGAGCACGAAGGGCTAGCGATGGTCTACGCGCTGCAAAAGTTTCAACATTATTTGTTGGGCACACATTTCAAAATGTACACAGATCAATCCACTCTCAAGTACTTGGTCAAAAAACCTGTGTTGGGGAGGAAGATCTATAGGTTGTGTTTGATGTTCCAAGAGTATGACTTTGAAGAAATAGTGAAGCCTGGACGGTTGAACGCTGGATTAGATCATCTATCCAAGATTGAGATAGGTGAAGAGCTAACTAATTTAGACGAAGGATTACCGAATGCGTAACTATTTGGTATACGAGTAGAAGATGATCATTTTGCAGATATAATTTAGTTTCTAACAACTGGAACAACTCCGGAAGGGTATTCTACTCTGCAGAAAAAGGAATTAGTGGTCCGTGTAGCTGATTTTTTTGTTATAGCGTGACATTAGTATAAGATGGGAACAGATGAAATATTGCGCCAATATGTTCCAAAGTTTGAGCACGTTAGTATCCTCGTTGAAGCAAACAGAGTGGAAGGAGGACACTATACAGGTCAAGCCACCATGCAAAATATTTTATGCACGGGGTTATGGTGGCTGACAATGCATAAAGATTATAAGGAATTTTGTAAATCATATGATGCTTGTCAAAGGACAAGAAAGCCTTTGTGTAGAGATGAATTTCCCCTAAACCCTCAAGCTTCGTTACAAGTATTTGACAAATGGGAAATTGACTTTATAGGTCAAATACAACCACCAGGGAAGAAAATAGGTGTTTGGTACATTATTACTGCGATGGAGTATTTAATAAGATGGTTAGAAGCACAAATAGTGACAGACTGTACTGCTGCTATAGCCGCAAAGTTCCTGTTTGAGTATATGTTTCGGGTGAAAGCAACCTAGGGCTTTGGGTTAGAACCCCAATAGAGCAGAAGCAAACTACAACAAGAAAAACTCAAAAAGCTTAGGCAAAATTCTTATATTATCAAACTACGTAAGAGTGACTGTACCTAGATTTCCTTCGTTCGAGTAGGTCCCATAGGGTTCAGACCCTCTACAACTCCTGATGTTCTTCAAACCTGAAAATAATTCAATTCCAACATACATAGCAGTATAGAAGTAAAGAATATTCACGAAATTGACTTTATATAATATAAACAAATGATTGGTCATACATCAAAACGAAATTCATATATGAATTAAAACACAATTTGATGCATAGACATAGTTAATTTCAGAAACAAGACATCATTTCTTTTATTGTAGTAAGCTATAAATAACATAGAGAGAATTCACGTGAGTCTTTCTTTGGCTCCAAGCGGAACTGTCCTCTGGATTCATCCTATCCCAACCTTCAACAATCTTCTTCCATCACCAACACCATGATATCTCAAGAAAAAGGAAGGATATCTATAATCAAGGAAACAAGGGTTTCCTAAAGCTTGGGGAAGTGCATGAGGCACAGGGACTCATCAGACTCAGTCAAGTATAATATCAGTATAATAACTCTATATGTTCTCCTCTCCTTAATGCCTTCCCATAGAGCTCTATATATACCTCTCCCAATTAGTTTTTTAGTTGGGAAACAGTTGGCCCACAGGCAATAGGAGGTAATAAATAGGTAAAACCTATGAACTCCACCCAACATTAAGGAGATTTAAATTTTTAAGTGTTTTAAGACATATATGTGGGTTGGGTATTGACTGACCTACATGTACACGCTTTTAGCTCAGGGAAAAGTAATGTACAGGGAATAAAAAAATGTTTTTTATATATTTGGACCAAGTCTAGAAGGAGGGTTTGCCCTAGGCCATAAACAAAGCATCATATATACCTAGAGTGGTAAATGGTGCTTTAACAGTATGCATTGACAAGGTTTTGATGTCCGAAGATACTGATGAGTGATAGGGGTACACACTTCTTCAATGAAACTATTGTCATGATGCTCAAAGAATTTCAGGTGTATCATCAAAAAAGTACACCCTATCACCCTCGGGAAAACGAAATAGTTGAAGCATTTAATAAGATCCTGGAGAATGCATTGACAAATGTCTGCAATACATAGAGGAACGATTGGGATATGCACATATTAGCAGTCCTATGGGCATATAGGACGACATGTAAGACGTTTACTAGACAAACCCCATTGAAGTCAGTCTATGGGATAATAGGAGTCATGCTTATGGAGTATATTGTGCCAAGTCTGCGAATTGCAACATTAACTGATCTAGCAGACCGCGAAACTATGGAGGATCACCTCATGTAGTTGTTAGAGTTAGAAGAAGATAGGATTTTAGCAGGATTTCACCAACAGGTGCAAAAGGAGTGCGAAAAGGCATGGCATGATTGACATGTTAAGTTGCGCATCTTCAAGGTGAACGATATGGTCTTACTTTATGATAGCAATTTCACGAAGTTCCAAATTCACTGGTTGGGGCCCTATGTAGTCAAGGAAATTACAGATGGTGGCGTGGTTCATCTCGTGAAGCTAAACAAGGAAATATTTCTGGGAAGAGTCAATGGAAGTAGACTAAAGTTATATCAACAGGATCCTACCCCTTCATAATTACTATATGATGTAAGGAGAGTCTTAGTACTCTAGGAAAATGTGAGGGAGTATGGGACTATAAACCACACTGTCCAAAGGCTGAGAAATAAAGTAAGGGGGATACGAGAGGAAAGACAGTAAGGGGGCTATGTGACGGACGCAAGGGGTAAAATAGAAGAAGCTACAACAGAAGAAGTTGCAATGGACGAGTTGTGCCATGGGGGTTGGTGCCACGAAGCCAATTCCAAAAGTAGCCGTTGAAGACACTGTTCATTATTAGATAGCGAAAATCCCATTAGAAGGAGCGGGTAGGTGAAATTTATGGTGAAAATCTTTAGATATCTGCCACCAAAGATACATTTATGATCAGAAAATGGAGGGAACAGTCGAATTTGAATTCGAAATCGCCTATAAATTTGGCATGTTGGTTTGTTGTAGAACACTTTTCCTTCTAAAAATCACACATGAGCCCTCTTATTTCCACTCTATGAATCGAAAGATTTGGGACGATTTGGTTTCAAGCCTGAAATTTGCTAGACTGCCTGAGTGGAACCAGAAGATTATCCTTGAACAGATGTCCACCAAACTTGTAAGTTCTGAAGTCGTTTTCTCTCAAGCAGAAGCACCAAAAGTTGCGTCAATGGATGCCACAGCATTTGTGCCTACAACGCTGAGGTCACCTAGGTCAAAGCCATTTGCTGCTAAGGAAAAGCAAAAGAAGCCCCAAGTTGTACCGGTGAGCTAGTTAGTGAGGAATATTCTGACATAGGTTAGGCAAAAAGGAAAAATGGATAAGTCCAAGCAACTCCATGAACCCTTAGATTTGGAAGAAGAAGAACTCTGCAAAGAAGTTGAAGAGCTAGATGTTGATGAGGGAGAGCCTCTCACTAGGCTCCCAGAGTATATCCCTCCGTGAAAAGGGAAAGTGAAGGTTCCAAAGGATCCTGATATCGCAAAATTCACAATCTCTACGTCACTATTTTTGGAAGAAGTGGTATTTGAAGGCACGTTCTTAGCGTGTATCCCTATTTTAAAAATAAAGGATTTGGATCTAACTGATCACAAGAAATTTCTGCATTTGGCCACCAATAAATACATGACCAAGATTTACTATGAAGAGACAAGGGTCACAAAGCTGGAACCAATGGAATGCATAAAAGGGGTCAAGCAGGCTGGATTGCTACATATGTTGTGTGTTCCAAATTTTAACAGGTCGGTTATCAATACTATATGTGTGTGCCAATTGCTTGTGCTAGTGCACGATGGATGTTTGTGGTTAAATGAACCCATCCCCTTAACAGACATGTTGATCCACAAAATTATGAAATTTCCCTATAAAGGGGTAGATCCAACCAAGGAGTTTGGAGGAAAAAGCAAAGAGAAGGAGCTTGCAGATAAAATGAAAAATGAGTTTGGACTAGTCAATAAGTCACGCTGATACTCTAACCACTCTATTATAGACCAAGCAGTGTAGTTCACCACTCAAATTTTGGCTAGGAAGGTCATGCGAAAATTTCGTGCGGATGAGGTTCCGGCACTAGTAATTTCATTGGCTACACAGTGTGCAAACGGGGTGCAATACAACTGGGCACAATACCTTTGCAAGGAGTTCTTATCAAATTGTAGTGAAGCGTAGGGTGATGGCAAGGCATTTCATTATGCCTAGATCCTATTGTTGATTGTACTTGTTGCATGGTGACTTCCAGAGGAAGTCAGTTCCCTCCATAGGATGAGGATTTACCGAAGGTAGCGAAGTTCGCTTCGCTATGGGTGATGAAGAACCCGAGGAGGGTCATGAAAGAAAAAGTCTTTTGGATACTGGTTGAGATGGACCTTCGCATGGTGATCAGTTAGTGGCCAAGGTTGTCTCCAATAGTGTTTGAGAAGTTGCAGGCCTACGCAAAATTTAAGGCCAATTTTCATAATGTATATATCCGCGCGAGGCAGGATCCTAAGAAGATATGGCACAAACTACCATACCTAGTTACGGAGGTTGATGTATAAGAGATTTTTGGGAAATGGCCAAGGGAGTGGTAAACAACCACAGATATTGGCACAAGTACCAGCAAAGGTGGCAATAGCTCCTCCATGCAAATGATAGTTGCACAAAAATCGAAGAAGCAGCACTAGCAACAACACAGGAATTGACTGATCATATGAAGAAAGAAATTGATTCTAAAGCAATTGTTTCTAAGGTAGCTGGTGAAAAAGAGTGCATTGAAAAAGAGACCACAATAGAATTCGAGGAGTTGGCTTCCCAACATACTGAAGAGCAGGAATGGTCCAAGCAGGAAGGAGGTGGGGGTGATGCGTAGAGCACTCCCTTCAGGGTGTCAAAACACCAAAAGGAGACAACTACCAAACCAAGGAAAAGGCACAAATCGGACAAGCAAGGATGCATTTACCCAATGGTCCTCATAGAGGGGGACCTTGATGAAATTGGGGATAAGATCAGAGATAAAACAATGGAACTATGGCAATAGTTTGATCAGCAGCTCCAACAATCACTCAGAACAATGCAGAAAGATTTGTATGAGCTGCAAATATAGACAGGTCCGATGCAAGAGTTCGTGGGCCAAGCGAGTGGGGTTCAAGTGAGCCTGCAGTAAGCAAGCGAGAGCTTAATGGAAACAGAATGGACTCTAGACATCAGATTCATTCCTTTTCCAAAAGGAACATTACATGTAGGGATAGAGGAAGATAATGCCCAACTCGGAAAGATCAAATACATGGGTGTGAATTTAGTTGTGCTGCCACTTCAGACACTCCATGTGCTTCATTAGGGGGTCTCAGATGAGCTTCAGATTAGAGAGAAGTGTGCACTATCAGTAATTAGCGAAGTAAAAATGAAAAATGAGTAGATCTTCACCAAAAAGGCTCAGGATCTTAAGGAAAAACAAGAGTTAGCAATATGAAGCTAGAGCCTTGAAGCAGCAATTACACAAGCGTGTAATTCAATATTAGAACTACACATTACAGAGGATATGATAGCTTCAACAAATATTTGGAAATTTGTTGTTGCAGTGCGATAGTCTAAGGATGAGGTAGGCCGAGTTACTTTTGAATTTTAGATGAAGATCTCAGAACTGCAATTGAAACTACAACCGACTACTCCACCGGAGGTCATGGAGTAGTGCGACGCAACCATCAGAGAGCACATATCTACTTTGGATAATGCAGTATCGGGATGCAATGGTCTTTTTGAAAATGCAATGGAGCTATGGACCACTTTGCAGGAGGACTCCAACCTGTAGAAACTAGGTATAGAGATCAAAGAGGCACAAAAAAAGTTGATGAGACTAGGGCAAATGTGTGCACTTTGGCGCCAGTGTAGCACTTCGTGCACTTACAATAAATGAAGCTGTTGCAGGCATAGGTTGAGGAGCTGTAGTGCAAAGAAGTAGTTTTGAAGGCTCATATTCAACCATGGATAAAGGAAGCGAGCCATATTACTCTCGCTATCCAAGAAAAGTTGAATACTTTCCAGCAAACACAAAGGACCATTCACCTTGTGATGGAGGAGCCAACTATAGAGAAGTTGGTCGAAGAAGTGCAACAGGTCACAGTACAGAGCATAGTGGACCTTGAAGTATCAAAGATGGATTTTAGTGACTTGAGGGCGAGTCACCATATTTTTGTATGGGGGGATGGGGTCCCTAGGGTTAATTTTGTCAATTAAGTCAATTTTTGTAATAGTTTTTGTTAAAGAATGTAAATTCATCACAAAATGTGGAATCGGAGTGAAAAACTAAGTAAGATTCAAAGGGGCATTAATCCCTTGTCTGGGTAGCTAATAGGATGGTTTTGAGACTCGCCTATGGTCTGCGGGCCATGGTATTGTAATGAAAAGGCTATATATAGTTGAGTCATAGCAATTCTAAGAAGGTAACTTGAAGTAAAGAATCATTGTAAGGGCCAGGTCCTAAGGCAAGAAAGGTTTGTTTCTTGTACTTAGGTGAAAGGGGAAGGTTTCTGCAGCTGAGTGTGCAAAGACCTTGGTAAGTCCGCAACTGAGTTTGTGGGCCCCTGCAGTTGAGTGCATAGGGTTAAAGAGTCTGTATATGAACGCTTATACTTAATAAAGACTATTTTGGGATGAAATTGATGCATCTGTGTTGTTATTTACTTTTATTTAAGTTTATGTATATTCTCTTTGTGATCTGTTTTATGTAAATTAATGCTTATTCACTGCATAGAACTAGAAGATCTATAATCGTTATGCATGATAAGCATAATTAACCACCTTCATGGAGATATAAAAGTCATTTAGATAAATTTGTAGTTGTTGTCTATCAAAAGGGTTAGATCTGCATGAAGGCAGATCTAAGCCACAAGGGTATCAGGAAACCATCACACAAGCCTCTGGATGCAGAAACCTGGTTTTCGCATCCCCCAATACTACTTCGGGTGAGACTACAACCTATGCTACGTAGGTTGTTGCTGAAAGGGCTAGTAGTTAGTGTTTTCTTGGTTGGTGTGAATAAATTCGAACTTGGGTCAGTCCCCCTCAAGCCAACACTCCATGAGATGGGGAAATTTTGCTGAAGTTGGTCCCTGGTGAGCCACTTGCCTTGGTTCAAGAGTTGGATAGATTTGAAAACCTGATCCAGTTAGATCTTCTGCTGGACATTTTTCTTGATCTTTGTGTCTATGATTCGATCAGTTGTGTCTTGTTTGATGCAATTTGGGTTTAACTCTGTTGGTGTGAGTTATTCTACAATTTCTGATGTGTCCAGTAATGGTGGAAATTATGGTTGAAGACGGTCCACATTGAAAATTGGGTGTAGGCCAAGGAATGGTGAAATTTTGAGCTCGAAATAATTTCCCCCTACATCCTTAGTGATGGTGTAAGGCCCGTATTGGATCAGGTGAAGCTTGTAGTGGGACCCAGTGAGGCATTCCTTCTGCAAATGTAACCAAAATTTTTCACCCACCTGGAATTTGTGTGGCACATGTTGTTTATCATGACGTTGCTTTTCCTCAGAATTGGCTCTATTCAATATTCCATGGAACTGTTAGTGGATGTGTTGAATGTGCTTAATGAAGCTTTTAGTCCTATCAGCTTCGAACTGGACATGAGTTGAATCTGCTTGAGTAGCTACCAATGGTATGGCCACATCAATGGGACATAGTAGCTGGACATAGGGGAGGCTTTCATCCTATGTGTGTGGATTCTTTGAGTTATACATATGCATAATGTGTACGACCATCATGTTGATGCCCTACGTTTGGCCATTAGTTTGGGGGTGGAAAGTTGTGGAATTAGTGAACTTGGTATCCAAAATCAACGAGAGACTTGACCAAAATGTACTTAGGAACCTGCTGTCCTGATCTATGATAACGGATTGTGGGATCCCAAAATGTACCCACACTCATTCAAAGAAGAGCTTATTAGTGGATTTTTCTATGATACTCTTCTTGTAGGCCGCCAGAATGGCCATCTTAGAAAATTTGTTGATGACCACGAAAACACAGTCGTTTCCATTCTTAGTAGAAGGCAGGCCCGAAAATTCATGGAGATGGATTCCCAAGGTTGACTAGGAGTAGGCAAAGGAGTATATAGGCCTTGCTTCTTGATGGTTGGAAATGATGCAGGAAGTGTAGGATATGATGTACTTCCCAACATCCTGTCGAAGGTTCGACTAATAAAACTACTTCTGCAGCACTACCACTATTTTCTCTACCCCGAAATGTCTAGCAACCTTATTGTTGTGCACCTCCCAAATCATATTGGCACGCTCGCTTTAAGGAACACAGAGGTGTCCTAGGTGGCATAACAGTGCATTCTAGAGGTGAAAATTTGGAACTTTCTTGCCTTCCAAGAGAGTCTAGTATGTGTTGCCAAATTCTAGATCACTCTTGTAAAGATGCAGCCATCCCACAATCTTGTTCCCGCAAGAGTCGAACATAGTGGTCAAACAATGACCGGTGGTTGAATGATGTAGTTTGCAACATTTAGTGTTTCCTTTCCTGTACTTAATGTTTAAATGGAATTGTTGTAGGTATGTGTACCATTTATGATGGAGATCATTATGTAACTTCCCTTGTGTCGATATGAACTACAAGAGTCGATGGTCTCTGTGGATGACCATTTCCTTCCCAAAAATGTAATGCTTCCATTTCCGGTAAGCCTGCACAATGGAATAAATGTCTTTGTCAAAGTTGGGATATTTTAGACTGTGTCTGAAAGTGTCTCATTGTGATATGCCACTGGATGCTCCTGTTGAGTAAGAACTGCACCAATAGCATAGTTTGAGGCATATATCTCGATCTCAATGGTTGTTGTTGGTCTCGTAATGTGAGCACTAGTGCAGAGCAGAGGCGTTGCTTCAACTCGTAAAATGCCTTCTATTGGGATTTGGACCAAAATAACTTTTCTTTCTCTCCTCCCTTGGTGACTTGACTCAAAGGCCAAGTTATATGAGAGAACCCAAACACGAACATGTGATAGAAGTTGGAAAGACCTAGAAAGTTGCAGAGCTATGTTACAGTGGTTGGGGTTGGACAATCCTAAATGACTTGTATCTTCACTGGGTCCACATGTACACACTGCTCATCAATGATGTACCCCAAGTATTGAACCTGGGTCACGCCAAAAGTTAATTCTCAAAATTGGCAAACAACTTGTGTTGCTGCAAGGTTTGGAAGACCTATCAAATATGGTGGAGGTGTTCTCCCCAACTCTAGTTGAAGGTCAAAATTTCATCTAAATACACCACCATGAATGAGTTGGTGAAGGGTCACAAAATTTCTTCCATCAGCCTCATGATGGTTGCGGTGGAATTCGTCAAACCAAAAGGCATGACCAGCGATTTGAAAAGGCCCTCCTTGGATTTGAAGTTACTCTTCCACACATCAGAGGGTTCGATTGGTACCTAGCGATAACCGGATTTCAATTCAATATTGCTGCAATATTTGCCCCCCTTTAGTTGGTCCAGAAGGTTATCAATCGTGGGATTGGATACCTATTTCATAAAGTGATCTTGTTCAGCACCCAATAGTCAATACAAAGTCTCCAAGTCCCATCCTTATTTTGTACCAACACAATCGAGCTCCCATAGGGTGAAAAACTTGGCCTGATGTGCCCTTTATGCAACAAATTTTGAATCTACCTTTGAATTTCATCATTCTCTAGAACAAAGAATTAATAGATCGGTCCATTGAGTGTTATGCACCCAGGGTTCTGTCGATGGGGTGATTGACCTGACATTGTAGAGGTACCCTTGTGGGTGAGGTGAAGATGTCCCTGTACTCCTCTACAACCTTGTCCATCTGCCGTTGTCATGCAGAGGAGCCTTGTCTGGAGGCCATGGCCACAATATTCTTCTTGCCCTGAGGGCGAACCATAAGGAAAACATACTTTCCGCTCTGGGAAATGATCTTACTACTTTTCTTCGCAGTGTTCAAAGAAACAGTAGTAGGCGGTGCTACCTCTAGTATTCTATACAACTTATTTCCCAAATTAATAATAACAATGTGAGGCCTAGACTCATACATAACATTCCACTTCCACAAGTATGGTTGACCTAATAAAACATCACAAACTTCAAAAGGAGCAACTTCACACAATAACTCATATGTGAAGGGCTTGATGTTGTAGGGAAGGTGACACTGTTTGCTGATATGAAGATCTCGCCCTTGGTGAAGCCACCCAATGGTGTATGACTGTGAGTAAGGTGTGGTCAGTAAGCCCAACCACTTCATGAACTCTACTAAAATGATGTTCTTTTGGCTCCCGTTATCAACAATGAACTACAACGAAGAATCCTTCACCCACATCTTTGAGTGGAATAGTTGCTTCCCCTCCTTTGGATCTTCGGGATCATCCTTCTAGATATTGGTGGTGGAAATTGTGGCACCAGGCTCCGCATCCTTAATTTTCTTCCCTTTTTCATTCCCCTTGTCAATTTCTAACTCAAAGTTGGAACGTGCATTTGCTTCAGAAGCCTTCAGCTTGGTCACCAGTGACTGCTTAGCTTGACACTCGTGTCGTGAGTGGGGCTCTTATGGAACTCACACCATTTCCCTGTGTCCTTCATTTTCTTCGTGGTGTTGCTCTTTTCTTTCATCTTTGGCGGGTTGTCCTGGGTTGCCCCACCTTTGCTTTGTCCTTTGTTCTGTAGTTTGGGGGCACATTTCCGTTGCTTCGAATTCACATATCCAAATTCCCACTTCTTCTGTTTAAATTTCTGCTCGATCTTAACAGCATATGGATAGGTAACACCAAGCGAGGATATTTCCAGGAGCTCCATCTCATCCTGGTTGTACTTATGTAGACAGTTGTGATACTTTAGTACCAAATGCCTCTTAGAATTATTGATACCCAAATTCATGCAAAGGGTATGGAAAAAATTTGTGAAATTTGGTACATCTTGGTCACTTCCCTGTCATAGCGTGGTCCATTTTATGTATTTATGTTCATAGCTCTTGACGAGGGTAATATTGTTCCTTTATTGCATCTTGGAAAGAATTCCAAGTGGGTGTAGCTGAAAGTAGTGAGGATTCCCTCTCGTCCTTTTGTTCACATTAGGTTTCCCACTAGCCCTTGACATGTGGGGCAGCTTTGAGGAGTGAAAAAGTAATATTTTCCGGCTTGGAAAATTAATTAAATGAAAAATATCCTTCTGATAGATTTAACAATCTATCTACGATGTTTGCATCTACCTTTCCTTCAAATATGGGAATGTCAAAGTTAACTTGTACCTTAAAAGGAGTGGTGCCTCCAGAGTGCTTTTTGGATGAAGACGTGTCACCTCTGGGTAGCTGCCAAAGGATCTGGGAAAATTTATCCATCATCAAGTTCCTTTGTCACTCAAGGGCTTCCTACATAAATATTTTGAAAGGATCTCCTGCCCCCTAGTCTTTCTTTTCTTCCACCATGGAAGGCCATCGGGGTTTGTGAGGTTGGTCTTGCAAAGGTTCAACGAGTTTGAGCCCTAACTCCTTATACCCTGACCTCGTTGGGGACATGAAAAGAAAAACAAAGAAAGAGTAGAACGCTCTAATACCACTAATTCAGACTTATGCAATAACACAAGAAAATATAGATATACACATAAACTTAGAGATGCAGCAAAAATAAAACTTCATTTCATTAATATCAAAGAACTAAAATATGCTTACATACAGAGATGGAAATAAACTAGCTCAAGCAATGGTAGCTTATTTATGAGAAGAGATGTGGTTGCTACATGCCTCTAAACTATGCTACAATGAGGCTCAAAGGCCTATTTATTATTGAGAAACAATGGAAAACCATAAACATCCAAAAACCTAACCCTAGGAGATGAAGCGCCAAAACTGTGGGCCCCGTTTGGGTAAATTGGTATATCAACTTCCCGAGGTCGTAACTTTGGCATATAATCTCTGTTTGGCCATTATAATACCTTGTTTTTAATATGTCGAAGAGGAGGCCGAAAAAAAACTAGTAAACTACTTTGGGACTTTTTGAGTCTCTCTATTTTCCCTAAAAACGTCTTTTAGTCCCTCAAAATGACTTCAAAAGTTTAGGACCCAAAAAACTACCAAAAATTGTAAGTTGTGCTACAATTAAGGAAACTGAAAAGAAACAACAGTGGGGGTCTAATTGGAGTGGCCACCAATATCCACCTACATCATTACCACATTAATTCCCAATGCCAACTACCCAGTCAGTGTCATCTATCCCCCTTGTGGACCACACAATTGTGGAAAACTTCCCTAACCCAAACTACCAGTGTTGCAAACGCCCCTACGTGGTGGTTTCAAATTTGGGGAAGGGGTCCCTAGGGTCAATCCCCACCATTGATATGGAATGGTGGTTTGGGTATAAATCCCAATCGTGCCCTACCCCTTATTAATCATTGATGACCCTAAGGGGTAGGGTCAATCTCAAGCATTGGATCTGGTGTTGCCATAAATCAACAACCATTCGTTATTCCAACTTGTACCTTTGGCCCTTATTTACCATAAATTTTCCAAAAATACTTAGAAATTTGGGGTTTTTCCTAAATTCCGCCATGAATTTCTATCAAACAATTTGTGTGCAACCACCACTCTGTCACACTTAACATACATATACTATCAATTTTTTTTTTTGTCAATAATTCAATATTCCATTTTGTGCATATCTGGTGACTGGCATGATCCCTATGAAAACAATTTATTGAGGCATTTCGTCAAACATTTTTTCTACAACACTCATACACCTTTTTCTTTATTTGGCCCATACAAGTCTATTGTTGCAATTGTGGCTTTGATACTTGTAATGTACCACTGACCACTAATGGCTTATTTCTACCTCTCATGAGGCCCAAAATGCATGGCAGAAACCTTGGTAACTTGTGACCTGAAAGTTTTTCCCTTCCCAGGGATGTATTTCCTCATAATTTAACTCAAAGAAATGCATTCTAAAATGCATGCTCATGTATTTAACATAATTTCCTAGTTTGGTTAACATGCAGTTGGATTTTGTTAACACATAATTAACATTTACAATGGAAATAAAGACATAAAAGAAGACTTGTCTTTAAAAATGGTGCAGCTGGTTGTATTCATGTGATGTTACACCCAACTATAAACCATGTTGTTCATTTCTTTCAACATTGGGTCACCCTTGAGCTGGAGCTTTGACTCCAAGGGGAATTTCACATCAGCTTGCCCAAAACATAGTACTTACTCAATACCAACAACTGCTGGCCAAGGTACCAAGCCCAATAGCCTCCAACCAACATTCTTGTGGCTTATAGCAGATCCAATGCCATCACAAGCCTTCCAAGTACCTTCTAGGCTTCATATAAGCAAGATACCAAGCCAAATAGCCTCCAACTAGTAATCGTATAGATTCCAAGAGTTCCGTTGCCCTCACAAGCCTTCTAGGTACCCTTCTAGGCCTTGATTTCCACAAAAGTCTCCATGCTTCCATGGCCACATTTTCAAAATCCTTCATGGAATCATATGTACTCCCCATAGTATAGGAATCAACTATGTTGATTCCCTTCACAAAGATAAAACCTCATTTTTATGTGCATGCCCTCCTTTTTGCCACTTGGCATTCACTCGAGCCCTTAATGGACTTTCGTTATATACGTAGGAATTTTTATATGATTATTAAATCATATAATCATCTTTATCTCACCCATATATGGAGTCCCAGCCCCCCATCCTCGTTTATGCCTTTCATGTATGCAACCAACTTATTTTTATTAATATGTGTAAATAATTGTATTACTAGGCCTTCTAGCTTCAAATTATACAACATGTATACACAGGCATATCAACCATGAAACATAACACATACTTACTTGGGTACGTTTCAATTCAACAACCTAGTTCTACATTTACACACTATTTACATTCTGGGGTCGAGCAGGGGTCCTACAAAAAATTTAATATTTGATTTTTTTTAATTATTTTTTATTTGTAAAATGTAACTGTAATAATAATTTTTAAACAAATTGGAATAAGTTTAAAATTATTTCCAATTGGTTGATTATAACTCATTTAGATATGGGTATTATGAAATTGCTCATGGTTTATTAGTCATCTAGGAACAATGGAGCTCCCATGCATATTGTCCATGAGGTTATCATTATTAGGTTGTGGACATATTTTTTCTACACTAATGGAGATGGAAGAAAAATGTAGCTTTGGATCTCACATCACTCCAAAAATTAAGCTAGCTAGATTCAATAAGGTGGTTGTAATTGAATTATCCAGGATTTTTCTTGCTTATAGATGCGTCGGAATTGACATGGGTTACAACGCTTAAAAACCATAAAAACATAAGCATGAAAAATGAAGACAAAGAGAAATCATCACAAAAGATCATGACGCTGAGATTTGATTACGGAGTTCATCGAATTTGGATTACATCTTCGGGCCCTGCTCAATAGTGGGGAGGCCTTCCTTTATTAAGTGGCATGAAAAGAGGGAAGTATAAGAAGATTTCTACATAAACATCCTTATACCTCCAATATGGAAGATAGCTGGAATATGGGAAGCCAAGCTCTAGAAACACACAACGCCACTAACTTCTTGTTAGGCCCCTACACTACTAGTGTAACCCCTTATTGTTATTAGTACAACCCACTTATTAGATTGATGTACCCACGTAGTGCCCATATTGTTATTATTGTACCCCATAGAAGCCCACTATTGTTATTATTGTGCCCTTACATTATTATTGTTATGTCAGCTCTGATCATGTTATAACCCCTTAGACTCCTATATATAAAAAGGAGGTCTTTTCATTTGTATCATCCAAGAATTGTTCATTTATGTAATGTAAAGGAGGTTGCCCCCTTGAAGAGGCTTGATTCTAAGGTGGTTTGATCTATCCTTCTATCTTTTCTTGAGCTGGTTTCATAACATTTGGTATCAGAGCTTTGGATTCTAGGGTTTTGCTGCTCCAAACAGGTCATCGTGGAATTTTCGCTATAACTTTTTTTTCTGTGATGTTTCAGAAGCTAAAAAAAAACCCATTTGAGAAGAAATCGCATTGAAGCTCTGTTATGAATTTAGATCCTTTCGCACTATATTTGCGGAGATATGAGCTGAGGAATTTGGTCTTTTTGCAGACTCCTGAATTACATTCGAAATAGGTGACTTGGGGAAAATTGTCATAACTTTCTCTCTGAGCATTGGATTGAAATTTCGTAAGAAGTTATAGAAAGAGGACAGACTGTAGTTTCTTCTACATATTGTTTAGAGCCAAAGGTCGAAACAGTGACTTGTGGCACGTCGTACAAGTTCGCTCTACTGAACTAGTCTATAATCAGGTCACTGTGGGAGATTTTGCATAACTCTTTCTTGGAGAATCCAATTTGGATCAGACCTGTGGCTTTGGAAAGAGGACATAGAGAGATACTACAGATCATAATTTTAGAACTTAAAGATCCGAAATTACAGAGTTACAGTCATTTCAAGATCGAGCTCCTAAAATCAAGAAAAAGAAAGATGAGGAAGTTTGATGGCAAGGATCCGGTAAATTGGATACTTCAGATGGAGCAATATTTTGGTCTACATGGTGTACCACTGTTACAAAAGGTATGTATTGCATCTTCATATTTAGAACTGGACCAATTTTTATGGTATGAAGGGCTTTGTTCTCGTAAACAACTTGTTACGCGGTCAATTTTCACAGAGGAAATGATAGCACATTATGAGGATACAAAGAGCAACACCTTCTTTAGAGCAACTCCACAACAATGGGAAAGAGTAAAAGGGCTTTGTGACATAATGGAAAGCAAAATTATAGAAACCAAGAAGCATACCCCTCACAACTATACAGATGGAAGTGTTGTTTCTCCTAGCCTTCCACAACCTACAAGGGTTACACCACAACAATTGGAAGAAAAAAGAGAAAATGGGCTTTGTTACAATTGTGATAGCAAATGCACTAAAGGTCATAAGTGCATTGAGAAGAAATTATTTTACATAGAATATGAAGAGGAGGAAGAAAAGGATCAAGAAACATCAAAAGAAGAGGATATACACCAAGACCCCACCCCAGAGAAAGAAGAAATGAATCAGATCATATCTTGTAAAGCATTAGCAAGAATTACCACTCCTAAAACTCTCAAGAAAGGACATATCAAGAAGAAAAAGGTGTAAGAAGTGAAAGATAACATCGAGAAAGAAGAAATGAATCCGACCATATCCTGTAAAGGATTGGAAGAAATTACCACTCCTCAAATTCTAGAGATAGAAGGACATATCAAGATGAAAAAGGTTCAAGCAGTGAAAGATCACATCGAGCATCAACAACAAGTTCTCCAACTTTTAAAGGATAATGCCATTTTAGTGCAAAATCAAACGAAACAAAAGGTAGATCAACATCGTAGTGAAAAATGTTTTGATGTAGGTGATTGGGTATTTTTACTGCTACATCTCAAGCAAGCTATTTATGAGAAGGAAATGTTGGCAATACTA